>JAAGNO010024365.1:157079-174441 GCA_033439905.1 Ceryle rudis
ATGTGTATCCTTGATTCCTCTTAACAAGTAAAAATATTATCTAGAGTGTCTAGATATCATGTTGAAAACTTAAAACTTTGAAATCACCATTTGTTAAATAAAATTTCTTAAAAATCAAGAAAAAATTTAAAAATTCAACTCCACATTTTCAAAGGTAATATAAATCTCTTTTGCAGAAGTTTTATTACCATACAAATTGCACAGCAATAAACTGGAGTCACATTCAATCATGTAACTAGAAACTAATCACTTTGCAGAACTGGGTATATTTCTCTCAATCGTTGCATTACTTTCTAATCTTAACATGCGAGACAATGCTAAAACGAGGGAAACTGACCTGTGATGTGAAATACTTCATTACAAAAATAGTGAAATACAAGTGTTTGGGTGTATACAAAATGCATATGCAGGTTAATTTTGAGCAAAAGATGCTATTATACAACAAAAGTTTTGTAAGTAATGTGCATTGTAAATGTCTATAACATACCCACCTATATTTTACCTATTCATGCCTTCACGGGTTACCAGTAAGAAGAGAATGTCACAAGTTCAGTGTCATGGAAGGGCATGAAAACAACAGTCTAATTTACAATCTTTTAGATGGAAACAAGACACTAGGATGGGGGCAGCAAGAGAAAGAGAGAGCAACTATCCAAAGAAAAGGATTAGGGCATCCAAAAGATGGCTGAAGCTGCGTGGATGGTACTGGTTGGAGATTTCACACTATTTAAACACACCAGCATGTCTTCCTAGATAAAACTCAGCAGAGCCTATTAGCTGGGCAGCTCCCATGCTTGACACTATCTCAGGAGGAGCAGATGATAAGGAGGGCACTGTACCACCAGCAAGGTGTCAGTGTGTGTAACACTGCAGAAGACTAACATGGATGATATATTCTGTTTTCTCCAAAAAATATTCCGAAGTCCACTGTGTTTTTGCTTGTCCCTCCACTTGTGATGAAGGAGGCAAACCCCTCCCCCCCCCCAAAAAAAAAAAACAACTAAAATTGTCTCTGCTGGGAGCAGAATTAGGACACCAAAGCACTTCACAAAAACCTCCTGGTTTGTACTCAGTAAGCAATTTCCTGACTGCAAGATGTCTGTGACCTGAGTGCATTCCTGGGTCAACCTCCTTCTTTGTTCTTCTGGTTTAACAAAGCTTTGGGTTATGTTATTCCTCATGCAGTAACACTGCAGAGGAAAGGTTATTGTATTTACTTTGAATACATAATTATTCCTCACTCTTAATATAAAATGACTTTGTAATAAGAATTATGATGTACAGTAAACTTGCATGTTTCCTTTTAACTTTTACACTCTTCATACAAAACATTTCTGTCTCTGTCTTGCAGAAGAGCTTTTCAGGTAAATCAGAATACTTTCATATGCCAAGAGTTTCTGACTCGAAGCAGGAAAAATACACATTTGTGGTTAATATTTGCATCTATCCCTGCTTAATTAAGCATTTCCAAGGCATTTTCAAAACCCTGTTTGACTTTTGTAGATTTTTATTAAAACACAATTAAATGCTCCATGCACATTAACTATATAAACTATAGGTAGAACTACAGTTAAAACCCCCACCTTATCAGAGCTACATATAACCAAGTACTGTTTGTTACTCAGAATAAGCTGATCCATTGCCAAGGACAGTCTCATAGATACAGGTCTGTCTGACAGCATACGCAGGATAGCTGGAACCCTACTGTTTTCATTTCTTCCTAACAGCGCAACATCAACACCATGTTTTACTTGCTCGGAGTAGCAACAATGACACATAATGCAAAAACATCCAAGTGACTAAGAAAGTGGTTTTATTCTAGATTTCTGTCCCCTACATGGCAAATAGGGCTATCTGCACATTATAATGAGCCAATTATTGGCACAAAATAAAACGTAACAAAAAATATTCAGCTAGTTTCCTTGAAGACCAAACAAGAACCATACAGAAGAGATCTGAAGATCATGAACTAGCACTAAACAGAATACATTCTTTTGGCAATAATGTACCTAAGAGCTACAGATTTAAGTAAGGAACACAGAAGTGCCACATCAATGTCAACAGTAAATGAATAATTTTTCTCCTGCAGCTTAAAGTATTCTGTGAGCAATTTCATTTCAAATTCACTGTTTTTTTCTTTTTAATTTTAAATTAATTAATTTTGACCCCTGAAAATTGTCTTACCAGTTTCATGTAGTTAGATGGCAGTAGCTAGTTCATGAAAACATGTAATCTTTACATAAGTTCCCAGTGTCTCCATAACCAAAGTATATCTTTTCTCAATCTGGTCCACCTGCTTCTAAAGACAGTGGTGGATATTCAGAACATTCTATTTTAAGTAGCTCATCACAGAAGATGTCAAGAGCCCACCACCACCACCCAGTCCATGGAGCTATTTCCAAAGCCCCATTGCCCAAAGACTGGTTAAGCTCTAACCCATGAACCATCCTCTCTGCATTGCCTTTCAGTCTGAGAAACAAGAGTCATCCTGACATCAGAGAACATTGAAAATAATACAAAGACTTGATGCTTTTAGTACAGAAGCATCAGGCTTCACTTATACATAAAGTGTTTGCTCCCATATCCCTGAACAAAATTCCTGTGCACTAGTCTAACGTCACCAGCAAAAAACCCAATCAGTGAAGATGCCAAGAGATTCTCCAGATCTCCAGAACAAGGTTGGTACTTCTAATTGCATCATTTCTTATTTGCAGTTGGTTTTGAAATTAAAAATAGATTTGTTATTAAATTAATATTCCTATCCAGCATACAGTTTGATATCCTTTTTGAACTTTAACACAATTCCCTTGGGAAGGTATCACAACCTTACGGTGTAATTTTCCTTGTATAATTTTAGATGGCCTTTTTATCCCGTATCCCAGACCAATGGGCACTCAGATGACATTCAATGTCGCTGCAATACAAATATGACATCTTTCAAAAGAAAGGCTTGTACTATTTAACATGGGGCCAAGAACAAAGAAGTATCTCATCTTTCTTCAGAGTACTGCATCATTATGCATATGAATCTATGCATTCTCTAGAATAATTGTACAGCAGCAATTAAGGAGTGATTTCCTTGTCTGTGTCTCCATTAGTTCAACAGCATCATTATTGAAGTTCATTCATCCCTCCCTAATTTTTCAGATTAAACAGATAATAAAAATGAGTAATAGTGACAGCTTGGTTTAAGAATATCACTCATGAGTCAACATAATCTACCCAGATTTTTTTTTTCTACTCCTCTTTTTTTAAACAGCCATGTATTCGTAAACACAGTGACACAAAAAGTACCTCAAAAAGCCTGGACTGGTAATAATGAAAGAGGTTTATGGTAGGTCAAACAAAAAGCAAAGGAAGTTTTCATCAACCTTTGAAGATATTAAACTTAAAATCCCTGAGCACATACAGCTGTGCAATGTACAGAACACAGTAAATAATGTGTTCAGTTAAGAATGTAATTTTAGATTAGCCAACACTGTTCAAGCATTTATTTTTTTTAACTTGGTAAGTAGTTTTGGACTAGAAGGTTCTATCCCTTTGGTTTGTTTATGGCTTAAACTTTAAATGAAAGTAAATTTAAAGTTACATAATTCAGTTAGTAAGGAAGGAATTTCAGCATAACACAGTAAGTGTAATTAGATCAAATAAAATGTTTTCTTCAATCCACATAGTCAAAATCCGACTGGCTTCCCTAAAGAAAAAGAGAAGCTATGAAGCCAGTCTGAACAACTCTGGAAACTAGACTCTTTTGACTAAAGGAAAAGCTTCCTTTTTTTAATTCTGCTTTTAACCACCAAAGATAAAAAGTAACAAATTAAGCTATGGTCCCAGCAGAAAGATTGACAAGGTTGGTTGGGAGCTGGTTTGTTTGGGTTTTTTGGGGGTGTTTTGGGGGTTTGATTTTGATGGGGTTTTTTAACTTCTGCTCTTATGCCACTTAATCTTCTCTAATATCTGAAGATCACAGGAACCTTAAAAAGCCAGAGGGGACAGTATGTGCACTAAAAAATCCATTATATCTGGTAATAAAATATTTCTTTTAAAAAGCTGCTTACAATTAAAAGTAAATTAATATACTGCAATTAACCTGAAACAAAGACAGATGTCCAACAGCATGACAAGCTTGAATCCCTACCAGTCTCTTTCACAATCTCTCCTCCAAAAATTTGTTCACAACAACAATTAACCAGAAGATTAAGTCCCACTGAGAGATGAAGTCCCCAAATGAATCAAGGGCAGATAATACAGCTTCTTCTTAAAGGGGTATTCAACTGTTTAAAGACTGCATTTTAAATTTCAGCAAGTCTAACTGTATTTATTAACTGCATATATCATAAGCTGCCATATTTAAAAATACTAGGAGCAGTTTGATATTAGTGCCTACTTATTTTTGATATGTTCTTTAAATAAAACACTGAAAGAATTTCAAATAAAGAATTACTATAGTACATATGCTATATGCCATCAAGGTTCACAAGGGACACGTGGCCTTTCATGACTGTGTGATAGCCTTATCTTGTATAGCAAAGTTCAAAGAGCAAAAAGTTTACATGCAAAGCTCAGTATCCTTTTATAAAGTAATTTATTTTGAAATAAAAATAGCACTCCAACACAAAAAGCAAGGCTTACGCTAAAACACTTGTGAAGCCTGTTCTCTTTGTGTCAGTGGAGAATAAATAGGCAGATAAAGAATATTGCTAGCGGATTTCAGCCAAGTCAGTGCTATGGACATGCTCTGTTTCTGTTCCCTTAGCAAACGGCCTTGCCCCTGCCAACACAGGCATCCTCTGCAAACCCACAGAAAGCGAGCACGCTGTCTTTCTGATATAGCACCACAACAAGCTTTTCTGCGTCTTCCCACCCACTGCTTCTTTAGCAATTTACTTTCTGACAGAAGCGTCTGAACATCATAAAAATCACGGGACAACTCAGGCTGGAGGGACCTCGGAAGTTCCTTAAGCCAATGTCATGCTCAAAGCAGGGGCAGCGCTTTGAACTTGGGTTACTCAGGGCACTCTCCAGTTGGGTCTTGAAAACCAATAAGGACAGAGGCGCCTCAGGCTCTCTAAGCATCCTGGTCTGATCTTTGACTGTTCTGGTAAAAAAGTTCTGCCTTACACACATTCTGAATCCCTTGTTTCAACTCCCGTATGTTGTCCCTCCTCCTCTGACCATGAGGAGCCTGGCTCAGTCTTCTCAATCCCCTCCTCACATGTGGTGTGGGGGGTTACGGCTTTGTTCCCCCAAATTTGTCTGTTCTCCAGGCTAAAAAGGCCCCACTCCCTCAGCTTCCCCTTATGGGCAAGTGCTAAAGCTCCCTAACCAGTCCTGCTGGGATGACTTCTTTATATAAAAGCAGGTGTATTTGTTTCTGTGGATTAATATTTAGGCTTTGCTTCCATAAATTCATAGAATAGTTTGGATTGGAAGGGACCTTAAAGATCACCTAGTTCCTACCCCCTTGCCATGGACAGAGACACCTTCCATAAGATCAGGATCATCATTTTGAGAATTATGGCTAAATTGTGATCACTATGGCCATGAGTTTACTTCCATTTTTGTCTCTGTTCCATGTTGTAGTTTACTTCATTCAGGACAGGTAGAATAAACAGAACAGACTACAAAGAAACAAAGCCTCAAAATAAATAAATAAATAAATAAATAAAAGAGAAAAGCAAATCTCACCTCAAGAGTCTAGTGATCTACTATATTTTACCTGCAAAACCAATTACCTGAATGAAACAGGTATATATATTGTGCAACAGGTTATCCAATGAGAGAATAATATATTTTGTTTTCCAAACCAACCTGAAGAGTGTTTTATACAGTCAGTAAATGCAAGATGCAACACCACAAAAAAATCAGAGACTAGTAATTTAGGAAAAAAAGGCAATTTACACCTCTGTTCTGCCAAGCTCCTTCCCATGCCCAGCAGAGGAAGAGTAAAGGTGACTGTGTAACAGCTGAAATAAGGATCCTGGCAACGGAACATGTCAGATGCACCTGACTGTGTCTGGTATTTCCACAAGCTGTAGCTACATCAAAGCCATCCAGCATCTACAGATTAGAAGTTGTCTGAAAATGTAGGCAATTAATTTTTTTTCAGTCCCTTGAAGCCTGCTATAACAAAATTCCAGCAGAATGAAAGCCCAGCAAAACTTAGGTGTTATACTGCCCTTGTTCTTAATATGTCTCCTTAGAAAACCCACCCAATTTTTACTGTATTTCTAAAGACTTCCCCTTACCACCTCACTGAATTTCAGCAGGATCGGAACTATACGCAACATCTAAGTGACATTTCTGCACGAATGTAAGATAATGAAGAAAATGCTTCGTTGTTTACATCATGTGTTGTGTTTTCATCATAAATAATTGGATATTTTATCTCTTGATATTAAATCTATAATGGCCAAGAAAAAAATAGAGATCTGTTCCATGACTACCATATCTAGCTTATTCCCCATTTTTAGTAAAAGCCAGGACAAATTTCATTTCTTCTTCACAAAACAGAACCCCAAGACCAAACACTATTTGCCGGTTCTTTCTCTTCACGTCATGTCTGTAACTCTGCAACGTCTCAATAAAGCATCTGCCTTCACAAGTTTGCAGCTGGTGTGACTGCCATAGAGATAGAGCTGTGTACGTCTATTGATGTATATCTCTAGCAGGACCGTTCAACATCCACACTAATCCAATTGTTGCATCTACTATATACCTACCTACAACATACCTATATCAAAAAAGATTATGGAACAGAAAATACAGTGACAGCTGAGAACAGCATATCATCCTTGTGCTTGGTGTTGCTCAAGGAGACTGTGTTTAGTGCTGCATAATCATTGAGATAAAATCACTCCAATGTTTTGGGGGTTTTTTTAATAGCCTAAAAACACAGAGGAAAGAACAGCGGAGGAGACCCTAGGCCAAGAAAACAAATTGGTTTGATCCCGTCTCACACAGTCAGAAGCAGGAGAATTACACAGAAAATCGATGCCCTAACCCATCTGTCCAGTGTTGAAATACTTTATATCCTCCTTCCCCCTCTTGCTCCATAAAAGTAGTATCACACGCATTTTTTGGGCTGCTCAAGCACTTACAGACTATTGAGGGAGTTTTTTCCAGTCCAGAAAAAGAAATTCTTTTCAGCTGAGTGAAAAGCAGCAGGTTTAAAGCAACGTGGGGTTTCTCAACTATTCTTTCTGTAAGAGAGTTGCTGACCAATAAAGGAAAGGAACACTAAAGATTAAACAATTACCTATTTAGGCTGTTCTTTTAAATTTATTTTTTTTTTTTAATATTTAGAAGCTGTTTCAAGCAAACATGTCCCTGCTGCCTCACCCTAACTCAAGTAGTTCCATTCTGAGGAATGTATTTTAACATGACATCTTCCCAACTAATTTCAAGACTGGCGATTTTATTTTTAAAGCAAACTGGAATCTGTAGTGCCAATTTTGTTGCAGTAAACTTCTAAGTGATGAAAATAAATAAAGAAAAAAAACCCTAAGTCCACTTGTGTTACTGAGTTCTACTGATTCAAGATTTACTATCTCTTAGAAATGACTCTAAAAAGCAGTTTATTAGCAATGCTTGACATGGCCTGTATTATCTCCAGCAGAGCTTGTTGAGGTACAGTGCAAAGACTTTTATAAATTAAGGATTGTCAAGCAATCAAAAGCATCTATTGACACTTTCATTTAACTTTCTAATACTCACAAAAGTTTTTTGGTTTTTTTTTAATAAATAGACAAGTAATATTTAGAACAACCTTTGAAATTCCATAACTGAAGCATTTGCAAAAGCATTTAGAAAAACTTTGTTCCTGGATGGATACTTAGCTTTGCATGTAAAAGCAAAATTAGTCGTTCACATTCAATGATCACTGAAGGAAAAAACCTGCATTAAAATCTGGCATCAATTCTTAGAAAAAGTAAAAACTATTTGAGGACAAAACCATAATATTCTTACAACTAACACTATAATTTCAAAGCATAAAATGGGGAAGTGGGGACCTTTATTTTTTTATTTCCTATAAAATTTGCTGGATATAACTAGATCTGGTTGAGAAAAAAAAAGTTTATCATTCCTACATTATTGCATTTTGTTTCACTGGGGTTTTTTATTTGATTCAGGATTCAGTTCAAATGAAACAACTGTTTTCCAGAATGGTCATCGATGTTATATTGTATTTCTGTCTTTCACAGCAATTAAGATCTTACAGATGAAGCTGAAAGTTTACAGCAGACTAGGAAGAAGGTCCAAGATGACCACATCTCTCTGTTTCAGACAAGGCTGCTGAATAACAATAATTCCTACAATACAATTCATTTGAATTTAGCACAGATCTTTGCTACTTTGAATAAAAATAAATTCTACAGACTGGTGTTTTCTCTCGTGTGTGTGTGTGTGTGTGTGTGTGTGTTGGTGTTGTTGGGGTTTTTGTTTGTTTGTTGTCTTTGTTTGGGTTTTTGTTTTGGTTGGGTTTTGTTTGTTGGTTTGGTTTACTGCGTTACCTGGCTATTACCAGCCCTGGTTCTGATGACAACATGAAGTTGTTAAAGTGTGCAATTTTTTTATTAAATACAAGAGTAGTCATATGGCAAGGTTTCAAAGAAGGTATGGATGTAGATTTTTGTGTCACCTAATCAGAACATAATAACAGCTACCAATTTTGGGACCAACAGGCTTAGCACTTCCACTACTTCCCATTTAGATTTATCTCTAGTTAAGCTTCGGGGTTCTTCAGAACACAGTTGACATTATTTTCCTGTCAAACTCAGTTAAAACCTGTTTTAATTAAACATTTTTTTTAATTAACTAGTCATTTAGTATGATGCTTCAGCACAGTAAAATGCCAGATTTTGTCCCTGTCGTCTGTGTATGTTTGCATATTCACACTATTTTCCAAAGATCAAGTCCTAATTTATATAGGCAACTATTCAAAACAGTTCCAATTTATTTCACATCAATATTTTTCCACAAGTCTTCTAAAAGCCCAAGTGAATATTATCAAACCATAATTAGCTGGTTACTTTATTTGCTTCTTTCTGGCTTTGAGTAATTTAGCATATTTAGGTGCAATAAAGTTTATCTCAGTGTTCTCATTCATTACTGGGTTTGTCTGCCAGAAGCAACCTACATTCACCGTCCATGCATTAAAGCCTAATTTTCTTCCTAACCACTTACTCCTGCAATGACAGACCACTCAGCAGCTACTAAAAGCTCCATTAGAACGGTTTGAATTCTCGAACCTTTAGTCTTCTTTTGAAACATGTATGTTGCCTTCTATTTCACTACTGTCAAAACGACTAAAAAAGGCAACCAAACTTAACTGCCAAAAAATTCCAGAAAAAAAAAACAAAACACCAAAACCACCAAAAAACCACACACACACCCCAAAAAAAACCAACCAAACCAACCAAACCCACAAAAACCAAGCAAACAAAAACCACCAAACCAAAACCAAACAAACCCTCAAATCCCTCACCTCTGAATTTCAGGGACTAACCAACAGAGGTCCCTGTCAGAGTGGTTTTTGTGGTACATTCTTAATCTGAAACCCGAGCATTTATTACTCTAACTTTACTGAATGAATAGCAGCATCCTTTCAGTCAAACCCAGCATCTCTGCAACCAGTTGCCAATCTTTTATTCTACCTTAGGTTATGATCACCATGAAGAGATTTTTATTTTGCTTTTAAAGACTATAGTCTTAACTAATAAATGTAAAATTTAAAAAGAGAAATTTTTAAAAAATCAGCAGGTGATTGATATAAACAACTGTAATACTCCACGGCTTCACTTATAGTTCATATTTTATGACCACGAGACATTTTCACAGTGAAATAACTAACACCGATCAATTCTGGGCATCAGAAACTGCCAGTATGTTTTAAGGCTGGCTGACGACGAGTTAAAAACGATGATATTCAGAGCCACAATTTGAAAAATATTTTCCATATTTTTAATGTTGTACCAAGAAGATTTTTTCTTGTTTTAATGCCACTGCTAATCAAGAAAAAATAAACAAGAAGGCTAGACAGTTTCACAGCTTAAAGCAGAGAAATGGGATTTTGTGTTCAGTCCCTGGGTGTAAGTGGACTGACAACTACTGGATTTGCTGTGGTGCAGCTGACAATATACGCTCCTCTGAGCTGCTAAAATAATAAAGATGATTTGAGAGAGTTTGTGGATGCAGTTTGTAGTTCAGGGAATATTCAGACATCCTTCTTGGCTGATTTTATTGTCTCCTTATCCTTTACAGTGGTTTTAGCACTGCCAAAATATAGTCGGAGACTGGGGACCCCATCTGCAAAAGAAGCCTGTTTTGCAACTGCTTCCATGATACCGAGGACTTGTCAGCGTGGAGCCAGGAAGACACACATCAGATCCTTTTTAAAAACGCTACCTGTGAATCTATCAAGAGTTTAAAAGCAGCTAAAGATTTAATAGGCCCACCTCACCGTGGTAAAATTTTCCAGCTTAACCTTGGTACGACACATTGCACTCAAATGCAAGTGTATCAGCCTAAGTATGGTGAAGAGTTAGGCTCTTCACTTGTAAGGTGAAAAGGGCATTCATCACCTCACTGCTCTCAAAGTTACCTCCTATTTCTCTGCTTCACGTCTGTATCTGTAACACAATGGAGAGCCTAAGCCCCCCCAGCCTGTGCTGTTTCAGGTGTTCACGGTGCTTTTGAGGTGCCACGTAAAAGGCTGTTGTTGGAAGGGGAGAGAAAAAAAAAAAAAAAAAAAAAGAAAAAAAAAAAAGAAGGGAATAATCTGCTCTGCCCATGGTGGATAGGTCAAAACTAATGTGCTAAAATTGCAGTACAGAAAGTTCAGTTTAGGCATCATGAAAAACAGTTAGTATGGTGAGGTGTAGAATAAATTGCCCAGGGAAGCTGTTACATCTCTGTCACTATAGATCTTTAAGATTAGGACAGAAAACTATTTATCAGGAATGACACAGGTATAATGGGTCCTGCCTTGAGCAGGAGGATGGGCTGAAGACATCCTGAATTCCTTACAGTTCTATTTTTGCCCAACATTGCTGATGAAACAGAGTCATAGTTATTAAAATGCAGACAGATGTTCTTTCCAAATTGCCTTCCAAAATCCTACAGCATGTTGTGAGGGCTTCTTACTATCACAGAAACAGACCACTGTCAAATTGATTCAGTTGATCTCACCTTGTTTCTAGCCAAGGACTCCGAAGCCTTAAAGTTAAATCTTTAAAGTGTTTTCCAGACTCACAACCAGTGTGTGATAGCTGCTGACTGTTGTACAGCTGACCCTGCAGGATGGTACAATCCTTCTTTTGGGTGGATTCTTTAAAAAGAGATTCCTCCCGTATATTTCCTTAACTTAAGTAGTAAGCCAGCCAACACTGCACCTACACAATACTGTTTGAAGAGAAGGACAGAAGGCATAACCTATTTCTATGGATCTCTTCATGGTTTGGGGGGTTTTGATTTTGCTGGTTTTTTTGCCACGATACCCTGCAAAAGGCTCCAGGCTGCTGTAGTGAGTACAGTTATTTTAATGACCAGCTGTATCTCAACATCAGTGTGTGAAAAATCCCTTCCAGGTCAGGAATTGAGAAACTGAAGTCTGGAAAACTACTCATATTACTTATCACACTTAACCATTTGTGATGGTATTTTCAAGCTTTCCTTCAAAATTAGGAGCCTGAAAATTATATTTGCATGAAAAAGAGGAGGTGTGTTCATACCATGATAATTTTAAGAACCGTAATTTTACATATACTCCAACTATTGCACAATTCACAACAACTTCATAAGATAAAGAAGAACCGAAGACCATTCACTGCAATCTTGTGAAAGTCTTCATGCTCCAGTTGTGAAATAGGCTGATCACATTTGACAGCCAGCATTTTCACAGGCACTTTTAGTCCTGTTAGTCTCTCATTAGTCCTCCCTGGAAACACAAACCTGTTGAGAGGGTAACTCCAGAGATGATTCCTTTTTCTCCTGTCATCACCCTTGATTTTAAACATTAGACAGAGATGAGGAAAAAAAGTGAAGATTATAGTAATTTTCTCTTGTGACCCCTCCATGAATAGGGGTTTGATGTGTACCATAATGTCTGTACTACTAGAAAGAGTTGACAGGACAGTTAATAAAACACTTACCTTAGTAGCCATGGAGATGAAAAAAGGCACAGGTATTAGGAACAATGTTAAAGATTCCAGAAGAGAAAATAGAGTGGGTCTAACTACTACAATCTAAAGAACCTATAGCCACAACTAACAGTTAATCTGAAAAATGGCATAGAAATGGGCATAGAAAACAAACCAAAGCACTGAGGGCAGATAAGAATCATTGATGACAGACAAATATGTCTTAATAATTTAGTTCTGCTTTTGTGCTTAGTAACAAAGTAGTTATTAGGTGAAAGATTATTTGCTAAGGTGAAAAATAGGAAATGCATAAACTACCTGTGCATTAAGGCAATGGACAGCAGCAAGGTGGTCCGTATGTTGCTCAAAGCATCCCTGATAATACACAGCTCAGAGCTGGAAAACCTACACCACTTCCAGGCTCCTCTTGCTGAACTTGGAGCTTTTACAGCGTTATAAACCTGGCTCGTTAAGCCAGGGCTGTACAGCAGACCTGTGCTTTGCTGCACAGAAAGAACAGCACAACCTCATCTGCTAGTATCTGCTATTAGTAGTGCATGTCTTACCATCATTATAATTCTTGAGATCACTGTGCTGGCCCAGACCTCAACGCTAACTTTGTTCTATAAAGCATACTGGAGACAAAAATTCAGTGAGGTTTATAGTCTCCAGTGCATGGCCCCATCATGCTTGTATTAACACAAAATACTTTCCAGACTGACACTACTGGTTCTCCTTTCTGAAGCTCTCCTTGCCCTGACTATAAATGTAAGGACTACCTGTCATTAATTCCACAAGTGTAGCATGGTTCCAAAAGGACTACACCCTCACTAGCAAGATATAGAAATCAATATGGAATAAATAGGCATAAAAATGCAAGTAAATGTATGAAATAAATATGCATTTGACCTACTGTGACCTGCCACTCCTTCCTTCCAGTGATAAACCCTGTAAATTTTCCTCGGCCTGTCACTGATGGAAGATGGGAACTTAAAAAGGAAGAAATTAAGTAGAAATATGACACTGTCCACACAACATCTACCTACAGGCAATCCCTAGGAACACCAACCTGGTGGTTAATTTCAGAGTTCAGTTTTGTTTCTATGCCCATATGAGACCTGAATGGATTTAAAGCAGCTGGGTAGGGGATTTTTGTTTGGTTTGGGGCATGGTTTTTATTTTGGTTTGCTGAAGGGGTCCTTTTGTTGTTTGGTTTTGTGGGTTTTTAAAATTCAAACACACACTGATATTACTGAAAAAAAAAAATCTACTTCTGTAAGTTAACACAAATATTGATGGAACATACAAGAAGCTGCAGGTAAACTCTTGCAAGGGCTGTAGTTCCAGAGGAATAAACCACAGACATTTAGTTTTAATATAGCTTGTTCAAGGAGATGTGAGTAGATACCTAAGCACAGATCAGAAAAAAAGAAAATCGTGCAAAATTTTTCAAAAAGACTACAGAGGTGGGGTTTTTTCCTACAATTGTTGAACACAGTACTTAAAATATTAATAGGGTGATGAGGAAGGAACTGATGGAGCTCTGATTCTCTGGTACAACTGAAGACTGATATATTATACTCTAGAATAGGTTTTCCCCACTTAAATAAAATATGGCCATAGAAGAACTTCCACATTACAGTACTATTAAAAATACAGTTACTGAATATTGTTAATGTTGTAGATGTATCTATTTCCAGTTTTCTCCTACTAAACAGATTAGACAAATGAAATTTTCCATAAAGACATATAATAAAATTAATGATGTCACAAAGCCAAATAAAATTACATCATATTAAAGTAGAAATTGAAAACCGAAATAAGAAGTTACTCCAACAATTTTAAAGGGCAAGAGTCTTTTTAAAAAAGCACACAGAAGGTTTTTCAAACAAGTGGTGAATCCAGAACCTTCAAGGGAATTAAGGGTTCAATCAGTATTATAATATCATATCTGGATTGCAGACTGTGATGCCAAATGCATGATATTACCTGGAAATGAACTATTAATATCAGGGAATACACACCAAGCATTTTTCCTCCTAGACCCCATAATACTTCTTAACATCAATAAATCAAGAAATTAATTTAAAACTACCACATAATGTAACCTTTACCACAATAGCCAGTCTGTCTGTGCAAGTTCAGCATCTCAAAGGATGTTTTTCTAAAAGAAGAGTAAATCACTAATTCACAAAAAACTTGCTGATTGTCCCAATATAAAGAACAAAGAAAATAATCGCATTAGAAAAATCCCAGGCAGAAAAAAATTTGTAAAAGTATCTGTGGAAACAGCATATGTCCTTAACAACCCTGTAAGCATCCCAAGGGAATGCAAGTAAAAGAACCAAATATAAATTGGAACATTCATAATAATAGAAAAATCCCCCCAAGATGAAAAGGACACGTTTTCACTAAGAATCGATCTTCATTCCTAAATAACTGTACCTGAAGATTTCACAGATAGGTTTAGTTTAGCAAGGACTTCATCTAAGTTTACATTACTGTTTTCCACAAATATTTGGAAGAATGAATTGCAGATGTATGTGAAAGTTACCACTGTAAGAATAAAGCGTACCCAAGTACATTATGGGCAATGGTTTATCATTCAAAATCTCATTCCACAAATGAGATTCCACAAAATCTCATTCCACATTCTACGTAAACACTATTTGAGGCTCTTACCTTGGACAGTTTAGCTGAGTCCCTTCCACTGAATATCCCCAGTGCATATATGAATGAGGAAGAAAAGTGTTCTGTGCAGCCAAGAACCATGGGGCACCATAAGTGACGAACCAATCTTGATATTAAAATGGGGTTCAATATAGAAAAAACACTCGTGAATCCCTCTTTTGCAGGGTATGAGTTTATGCCAGTATGCACTTTGGGGGGAAATGGCTAACAATTCTTACCTGATGCTGTAAAATGCTGTGTGGGCCAAGTACTTTCACTTAGTGCTTACTGAACCTGGCTGTATTCCCCAAGAACAAGGCTTAAGAAATATTATCTTTTTTAACAACTGCATCTTTTTAGGAACTTCAGAACATCTAGCAAGCCTTAATACTCTCCCTTGGCTTAAAAAAACCCCAACAAAACAAGGAATTTAAGAGAAAACTTGCTTGACATGCAAATGTACTATTTTCTGTTTAAGGACTCAGCATGACAGAGTAAGTGTCAGGGAAAATAGACCTAATACAAGTAAAAACTTCTATATGACATACATCTATCATACAGCAATCTGAGCAAAAGTCTTCAAAACCTTCATTAAATTTTCTGTTCAAGTCTTGACAGTTATAAAGTATCAACAGAGTAACACCAGATCTGAGCAACTTTAAATATTTGTCACCTAGTTTGTCCATAGCCATGGAGCAGAACAAGAATAGAGAAAGCAGAGGCAGTGCATACCAAACAAAATTAAATATGCATTCTTGCTTTAGGCAATTGTAAAGATTTATTTCTATAAAAGCAAATTCAAATTTAATTCTATAATTCTTGTGTTTTCATTTAAACATATGCTGTTAGTGGAAGCCTGCTGTACTATGCAGTTTATAACCACTTCTGCTTCAGAACAAATGAGCAGACATTCATTTTTAAGACACCTCATTTCAAGGTCTACGGGCCAATGACCAAGTCTTGAGTACTCAGATATAGGCTCTAAACAGGTCCTTCAGATTATGTTATCTCTGCACTACAAATTCCATCCTTACCAATGCCAATAACTTCATAATGCAATCCACAAGCTCAAATGCTGCTGTTAATGTATGTTCCTACCTGCAAAGGGAACAGGTGCATCTTTATCCAAAGCAACAAGTGGAGGATCCAAAATTACAGTGTCATTGTTTTCCGTTATGATTCCATGGTACGAGGTCTCAATCCAGGGCTTGTGTTTGTTCACTAGAAGAGAAATAGTATGCCTGATTAATTTGGTTTTCATTTTATAACCACTTAGCTCATTTTATCTTTAAAGAGAAATTATTTAATGAACGTCCAATATTAATGTTACTACTCAAAAGCCACTAACAAGATCCCTAAGGATTTTATAAACATTCAAATATTAAACCAGAATGATAGGCATTCTGTACCACAGTTCACTGATGAGAAAATCAACACTTACAGACGTCCCTCCAATTAAGACACCAAAATAAAAAGCCAACTTCCAAAATATTTTTAATATGTCTCCAACTGTCAGACATAAATAGGGTCAGACACTTCTGAAAGAATTGCTTTCAGTTGCAAAACTCTGACGCGAGGACACAACTCTTGTCAAGACACAAAGGAAAGCATAAGGGCAGGTGAGAACATTGGATTCTTGGTCAACTTCTCATTTTATATTTTTGGAAAAATGTCTAAAATTACATTTTTAGAAAAAAATAAATGTCATTTTAATCCATTTGATAAAAGTCACCACATCTTTTCCATTTAGCTAGCTTTAGTTATGCTTATGTGGGATCTTAAGTTTTTCTCAAAAATCTGTCCTTCAAATAGAGCAGCAGAACATTACCATACCTGGTCTTGAAGTACACAGAAAAAACAAACAAAAAGACACTTTTAAAGTATACCACATAAAACCAGATTGTCTTACTCCCGAATCATTTCCATGTGCATCCCTCTCACAACCATCTCCTAGTTACTTACTGGACAGTACGAAGATGCATTTTCCCCTTCCTTTTTATTTTGTAAGAGGCTCAGCTTTGCTGTGCTTATAAAAAGCGTTTTGTTCCCACAGCCACAATCTGAATGTTATGTTTTGGAGCTCCTAAGAAAACAATATGATGGTGCTAGCCAAAACAAATGGCCATTTTACAAATGTACTACCCCAGGCACAAGGGAACACTGCACTGAGGAATAACTACCATGTTTTCACCAAGTCCAGATGCAAGGTAATTTTTGTATATATTATTTAGTTGTATCAAATGCAGAAAAAAAACATCTGGTAAGATAAGAGAAATGACTACAAAGATTGAGGGTTGACACTTAAAACCACATTGAACCAGATGGGATTATTTAAAATAATCCCACCATAATCAAGCAGGAAAGGGAAGAGACCAGCATGGCTAAGCCACGACCTGCTAGTCAAGCTAAAAATTAAGAGCGAGCTGCACGGACACCGGAAACAGGGATGGGTATTCTGGGAAGAGTACAGAGATGCTGCCTGATTGTGTAGGCATGAGGTCAGGAAGGCCAAGGCATGGTTTGAACTGAACTTGGCAAGGGACCCAAAAAAT
>JAAGNO010024365.1:183661-196538 GCA_033439905.1 Ceryle rudis
CTCGAGGAACAAGGGAACATCTCTCTATGGCATCCTTGATACTGCAGTCTAAAAGCAGTGCATTCTTCTCTATGAATGATTTTCTTATTTGTTTTGTTTCTTACAGTGGCCGTTTTGGACAAGAGCCAGGGAAGTACATTTTCTACAGATTTAAACATAAAAGTTATCACTCAGCCTACCTGAATGGTTTATTTCCTTCAAAACTCTTTCACCTGTCTCATGCATTTCAACCTGAAAATTGTCTCTTATTTTTCTTTCCCTTCTACCCCTCCAACATCCTCAGCGTGTCTCCTGATTTCTAGATGATTTGAAACATATCAGTGTATTTACATAGAAATTAGGCTGCCAACAGCCTAGTTTTAAAATACAATGGATACATTAGCAAATACTCCCTCCTTATATCCACATTTATATATATAAATAATAAATTTTGAGTACAGTTGGTGCTCAGAGTGAAAATGTGTCAGAATTTGCCTGTATTACTAGTCAGAATTACCAAGCACTAAGCCCTGTTCCAATCAGAGATGGACCATGACATTGCACCAACAAATGACAAGTTCATGTCCCCACATGGCTCCAACCACAGCGCCGAGAGGCTTTTTAGTTCTCAGCTCTTTAGGGATGACAGCAATCTATCAACTTCCACAATAATTTAAGACAGCTTTCCAGCAGCACTCCAAGTAAGCTCCCTACGCGACTGTCCCTCTCGCTTTAGCCTGATCGTACACAGGAGTGAGGAAGGAGAACCCCAATACAGGAAAGAAAGCTAGAGATTACTTGAATGTATAGGTTCACTTTTCTTCCTCCCTCTGTTATTAAACATAACTGAAGCCAGTCTTTGGGGCTCTGTGGAGCCTTTCAGATAGAAATGCAGCTGTAACTTAGTTTCTTTGGGAGTTTTTCCTCCTTGGGAAATGATTAGTTCCTGTCTTACCAAAATACCAAAATGCTTCTAGACTTGTGGCACACTGTACAAGGGACCTCACAGTAAAGAAAAAACTGACCAGTCTTCCTGACTGTATCAAACCACACAGTAAAACCTTCTCATCATTAAATACCACAGCATACAGCATATCTGTAATTGGGTCACAGATGGGAGATGACAAAGCGGCAGGTTCCTTTTCTCTGCTGTGGGATGGAATGTTTCACTCAGTCACATGGCAACCAAGTGACATCTGCTATAGTGATTCCTACTTTGCACTTCTTCCTAACAACAGGCATGGAGATAGCCACCTCCTCCTTTCCTAGCACAGCCCTGCTGCTTGTCAGATGGCACACCCTCTGGGAACAGGAGTCCCTTGAACTCCATGGGAGTCACATGCGGCCCATGAATTATGGGCCAGCCACTAGGTCTGCTGACAGGACTGAAGCAAGTAAAGGAAAATAAAATGATGGAAAACTGCTGGTCTGAATCTTGATGTGAGACATCATATTGTGTTTTGGGACTACCAAGCAGCTAAACAAGAGTAAAATATCAGTGGTTAGACAAACAGGACATCCAGCACTGCAATTCCTTTGTGTTCATGTTGTTCAGAAGTTGAGAACTTAGCTGTGTTTCTCCACCAAAACCAAATTACACATCTTAGAGAAAATATCTAATTTTGAGAAACTCTGAAAGATTGGATGCAATCAATCCTTATTTCCTTTAAAAAAGGTATTAAAAAATACAGGAGTAACGAATTGCTCAGAACAGCCTGACATGAGCGCTTACGTAAGATATTCTCTTTTATTTTTATCAATTCATTCAGCATTCATTTCTACCTGCCTAATCTTAAAACCGGCTAAGCTTCAATTCATCATTTATTAGTATTCCTTCATAATTACAGAGATCATTTCCTAATTACAGCTACCTTTCAGGGCTTTGGCCACTGTGACCAACTTGTTTGTCAAATGGAAAAAAAAAAAAAAAGAAATTGCAAATTCTACAGTTTGGGTTTTTGAGTTAATTGGTTATCTCATATCTAAGAGCCAAATACTACTTTTCCCAGCTTCACCACTTTCTCCTCAATTATCAGCTTCTTCCATGAATTGTTAATAAGTAAGATTGATTATGACCCACACCATATCAGCTTTTGTCCTACAATGTTGCAGACGGGACACATTTTATTGCAAAATTCATTTCATGCTTTTTATTGCAAAAGGTATGGAACAATGAATGATAATTATATATTTTACAGTTCATTCACTTCAAACTGATCATTTGATATTCATTACTACAGTGACAGACACGTCCTGTCAGGTTTACCCCTCATTATGCACATAATATTTGCATTTGAGCAAGCAAGAGAATTTTGAAAGGAGACTTCAGCCAAGTTTCCAGTTAAAAAATAATAACAACAATAATAATAATAAGGTGGCTTTAGTGGCTGCTGTCACAGGAACAGTTGACTAAAATCACATTTCTGATATTTCTTACAACCTAGTTGAAACACTAGGTTTGGGCATAAAAATATACAACTATGTAAACCATTTCTATGAAAGCTGAAGAAAGGATTAAAGCCTCTGGACATATGTTCAAGAAATAAACTTTGACTTAAATTTTCCCCAATATTTCAGATCTTATAGATTTCACAAGACAGTAATCATTATTTTTGGTATTTCAAAAAGTTGTCCTGGTGGTAGCCAATGATTGAAACGGCAAGTAAAAAAGGAGGAATTTTTCACATGGGCTTCCTACAGAAACACCTCCTGACAGTTTCTATATATCAGTTTCAAGTAAGAGCTCTCTGGATACTCTTCTTCTGAGGCTCCTTTCCTCAGAAATAATTACTGATAATCAGAATCCTTCATCCATTGATTATATGCTCAGTGATATATTTAAAGGACACTTCACCCTCACAAAATTTGAGCAGCTAATAGAAAAGTTGTATGATCTTCTAACATTTAACACCCTCAAGAACAGGTTGATACCATGTTAAACATAAAATACATGGAACAAGTGAGTACAGTTCAAAGGCAAACACAGATAAAAGGCCATACCAGAAAATAGATCTCAGTACAAACCAATAGAGGATAAAATGAAGCCTTGTGGTAACCACAGTGGAAACATATCAGTGAATGAGCATGGATGCTGGGTAATAAAAGGGAAACGATTACAACAATCTGTTAATTTACCAGCCTTGTAAGCACCCTCTCTATTAGTTTATGCAGAACAGGTAGAATATAGCACATCTAAAATGGCAGGTACCTAACACCAGATCACTCAGGCTTTCCCAACAGGAGTCAAGACCTCTATGGAACAAGTAAGTTGTAATGTAGAAGAAACTTCCCGCAGCTACGGAAATGCAGAAACACCACCATGTCATAAACCGTAAAGCACCAAAATACGTATTTTTCAGGGTCAGCTCTGATGGTTGTTTATTGTCCAATTTGAAGAGGTTGTGTCTTCAAAGGTAAGAAGGAATGAAAAAAAAAAATCACAGTTTTAATTTTTATTTATGTATTTGCACATTGCAAATAAACAGAAGTCCTAAAGACCTCACTCTACATGTACTATCCCCTGTGCAAAGGCAGAAAGGCCTGAATGTGTCATGCCCTTGGCTGAAGTATACAACATTTACGAGTTTTATCTGAACTAGAAACATACTTGTAACTCTCCAGAGTCTCTCGTGGATTAAAAAAAAAAAAAAAAAAAAAAAAAAAAAAGTGGAAATGCATTAAATGCATTTAACTCAAGTTTTTGATGACTTTGAAACTTCATTCATTCAAGACCCATGAACAGTAACTTGACAGTAACAACAAAAATATTAAATTGTCATACATAAAAGTATAACAAGAAACAGCAGAGTTAATTGAATGTTCAGATCAAGCTTGAGATCCCAGGGAAGTGCCTGCAGCTACATAAATGCAGAAAGTATACCACATCATCATGTAAACACACATTTAACAAGGCTGATGCGGGAACTTGGCAACTGGCTGTGTTTATGTCAGCACATCTTCAACACTACTCAACAACCTTTACTGTTATAGCACAGATGAAAAAAAACCACAAAACAAACAGAAAAGCCAAAACAACAAAAAATAAACAAACAAGCAAAACAACAACAATTAAAAAAAGGAACTCAATTTAAGGTAATCCACATTTCCTAAAACAAAGAGTGAAAAATAGAATCTATATTTTTCATGTTAGCTTTAGAAAAAAAGAAAAAAAAATAAGATATTTAGCAGAATTTGCATCAGTTATAGAATCTACAAGTTCAATTCACTCTGTGTTTAAAGCAACTGAAGCCACCTGCCTGGCAAAGGTGAAAGGATACCTGTAGTTAAGCAAGAAGGGGCAATAGGGGACCACTTATATTTGACTAATCTCATATCTGTGGTCCCCAAACACAAAGGGGAGGAAAAACCTACTGTCAAAAGGGATGTGTAATCTAAAGCAGGGCTTGGCAACCTCTCAAAAGTATCTCCTTTTTCAAAGCAGAGCTTTGAGTGCCTTTACATCAAGGATGCCAACTTGAATCTACCAACAGTAGCAGCAGCTCACCGTTCCTAGTCCTTCTGGGTTTGATCCAAGCTTGGAAAGCAGCACTCTGGGATCACAGAGGGCAAACAGCAGGGCTCCCATATGTGAGATCTTACAGGAGCTCTGCAGGAGCAAGGCTTGGGGAGCTGCTGCCTCTCACAGATACACATCAGATGAGGTTATTCAAATGTATCAAATGTGTTCATACATTTTAACAAGATGCAGATGACAGAGGGAAATAACGACAAGCAAGCTGCCCTAACAAATGCTGCACATATTGTCATCAATCTTACCACTGATAACACACAGCACATTTGCATAACAAAGTGGTAAAAGCACATGGGCCTTGTGTTTGTATGGTGGTGAGGAGGATTGCATAAAAAAAGTCACTGAATTTGCTAGATACAGCCCTTGATAGTTAAACGCTACCATAAATAAGAGCTACGTTAACAAAGTAACTCGTCTGCTCTCTCCTACCTCACACCAGCAGTAATTCTTTCACCACTCTTCTAAAGTTAAAAATTAACAAAAAAAGGAAATGCTAAGGTGATTGTGCAGATGGCATTGTCACTGGAGTAATAAGTAAAATCCCAAGACTTTAAGCAATTTATCCAAAGGCGACAACAAATCTGTAGACACTTACAAGCTCAAAGGTTTGCCATACTTGCAGTGCTGGATTATAATCAAATGGCTGAAAGTTCTTGTGCCCTGCCTTTTCTCCAGGTTTTTCACAGGTAACTCTGTTCCCCCAAGGCAGAGAGTTGGTGTCCAGTTCTGAATCAGCTCCTGAACTACTTCAAACCTTCAGCTTCCTGCATCAAGTTAAACAAAATTTCCCTACAAAGTAGCATCTCAGCTGCTTTCCATGTTCCTCCCTTTGATCACAACTCTTCACTACTGTTTACGGTCTATCAACATTTTGTATTCTAGGATCGATGGTTGGGTTTTTTTCTTCTTCGTGGAACAAAGGTGTTTTTGTTAGTTAAGCACTGTTCACAGGAATAGCTCCTGGTCAGACACCTTAAATAGGGTAGTTTGCAAGCACAAGCGCTTTAGGCAGTTACCGTTCTTTCAGTCATCACAATCCTCACTCCTTAAGGAGTAAATTGAGCAGATAAAGTGCAAGTGCTAAGGTTTTGCCTGGTACACTTGCAGGGAAAGCACTGCAACAGGAAACATCCTCTTTTATATAATTATGAGGTGACGCCAGTGTATAGAATGCGGGCGGCATGGTGAAAAAGTAGCTCCTTTTTAGTGGAGAGAGCCACCAGTCACCTGCAGAATCTGTGAACTAAGAGAGGACTGTTTGAAAAGGCAGGCCATTTTTTCTGCACCAGCAGCTTTTAGTCTTTGCTGCCACTGACTGAAGGACACTGTCAAAAAAAAAAAAGTTTAAAGGAAGAAAATAAATGTCACATAGAATCAATTACAAACATTGAATTTAACAATGAGGAAAAAAAAAAGTATTTGTCTGTAAAAATATAAATCAGCACTACTGCCAAAAATTTCACTGGTATGGTGTTTCTGTGACTACTATCTCAGACCAGTGTCACTCCCCAAAGTGCAATCTTCCTGCACCCTCTCCCTCCTCTTGCAGTGGTGCCTGTCAGGAAGCTGACTTCATTTGGAGGATGTAACAAATATCTGGAGAATTCTGCAGATTCAGAAAGTTTCTGTGCACCAAGTAGTGTCTCAAATTCTGCATCTCAACTACACCAGAATCATCTGAAATAGTATCACAGACTTCAATGAGATTACTCTATTTTTAGGCCAATACACCAGCCCTGATCATGTTTTGTCACAGAGAGGAGATAGGATTAAAAAAACTTGGGTGACTTAATCCCAGAAAGACCCCAAAACTATGTCTAAATCTGAAAATGTCATTTGTGCTGTTCCTGCTTCTGATACTACGTCTGGTTTTATCCTATGGTCAACGTTCACTGTTTGCAAAAGAAACATCACTGAGAAGCTGTCCACATAAACCTTCACCCCAGGTACCAGTTTCTGCTGTATGCCTTCAAAACGGATTGTCATCTTGTTCAAGATACATTGTGCAGATTGAGCAGGAACACTGGTTCAGCTGCTTCCTCTTCAGAAGAAAGCAGAATCAGAAATTGGGTATCCTCGTTTTCTGTTTTAGTTTTTACAGGGCTTTCCTCTGGCAGGTAGAAAAACACTGTAGACATCTCTAGTAAGATTCCATGAGGAAATGGATTTACAATTCTGAGAACTTGCAACTAAATATATTAAAGTAATTCTTTCAGTCCTTGGACACAAAGTCATTAGGTATGGGCTATTACTTGCATTATCACTACGTTATTAGACCGTTATGACAAGTAAAAGTTCTGTTCAGCAGGCACATCTATAAAGCGCAGTGGTTTGAAACTACCCCCTGTAACACCCCAAGCACGATCACTAACCAAAACGAGTAACTGGGGTTTTTTTTTTCCGAACCAAACAAGGTTAAAGTAAAAATCTGGTTTACACCAGAGATTATGATTGATGACACATGGCAGAGACAATGCTCAGATCCAAAAAACATTTAAAAGGATTCACAATGTCATTCGTAGCAGGGTGTTTTACTAGCAGAGAGACCAGTACACAGAAAAATATCAGTAATACAATGAGTCTTGCAGGGCTGATTATACGGTGCACAGCCACGATGAGCTTTGTTATTCACCAGCATTCAAACAAAGCAATTACACAGCAACTTAAAAATCTATTAAGATTCAAGTGTTGGGAGCGGTTTGGCTTGTTTGATTTTTTTTTTTTCCTGTTGTCTATGTAACTTTTTGATGGTAAACAGTGAACTTTTTCCCTATACATCTGTCAGTGTTTTTATTCATATAGCCTTGTCTGTTTCTGTTATTTGATCACAGCATACTTAACTTTTTCTTCATCATACTTTTTATATCAATATTTTAATTAATTTTTTTAATCAGTTTTTAAATAATTTTATATAATGGCCACAATACATCAACACAAATTTCTCCTCTACAAGAAATGCTGCACACTCAGATTGATCAAGCTGGAGTATATGCAGGGCTACGTTGAAAAAAGAAAATTGGCAGTCAATAGTTACGTGTACATTTTTATGCTTTTAAAACGTCTCTTATCAATCTTGATCCAGAACGGCAAGGGGCCATATGCAGACAGAACAGACCTTTTTTAAAGCTCCTTCCCTTGTAATATTCTTCTAGACATTTCTCAGAACACAGGTATATAATCATAGTCGTATTGCATCAAACTTGCTCTGGAAATATAATACACTAAGCAGTCTCATGGTAAATGCTGAAGCGAACAATATGATCCTTACTTTATGAATAAATATGCTTTTAAATTATTATAATTAAGAGCATATTGCAATCTTCAGTCTATGTTATACAATTTGCAACATACAAAAGAAAACACTTAAGCTGTAACTGAATCTATGAATGTCCCAAATTCATTCCAGCGCAAAGTCAAAGCTCTACCATCAGAAACTACAGGCACTCGTCGGGTCACTTAAGCCTCATCAGGGAAGGAGTAAGCACAAATGAAGAAGTCTCTAAACTACTTCCCAACTTTCAGAGTTCCAGTTCTAGGAATTGACAGTACAAGGGTGGACTCAAAACCTGCAGAACAAGGAGATATCCCCTAAGCTCAACAGAAACAAACATAGAACTGACCAGACCAAATGCTCCTACCTAATGTGGATTTGACAGCAGAATAAAATTTGGCAGCCCAACCTTAGCCCTGGTACAGGAATATAATTTTTAATGCAGTCTCTGACTGCAGCTACTTCTGTGTTTTCAAATGAGCAAAACTTGGACAAGAAAAAAAATAATAAAATCTGCCAGAAAAGCCAACCTTGGATGCCTCACAGCCCTCAGCTGCCACAACTCACAGAGGGAACCAACTGTCTGGATTTGGTTTTAAAAATCCTTAATTGCTTAGGGGTGTTCTCAAAGCTCTTAACCACATCTCCCCAAATTCCAAAGTAATATGAAGAATTGTTGATATTATTATTTTCTACTTAGAAAGCAAACTTCAAAGAACTGGCACTGTTCCTCCCGACCTCTTTGTTTGCCCCATGTGCCCCATTAACCCCTAAAGAAATACCTCCCAGAGCAAAAAAAATTGAAATTAATCCATCAGAATTCATTACTACGTATCCTTCATAAACTTACTTGCGGCAAAAGCTTCCCTAGGAAGACACAGCAGGCACACTGCTAGGAATTGTGGAGCCACAAAACTTCACCTTAAGAGGCACAAACCAGAGATGCCATGAGGCAGTTACTTACAGAGGACTGCACAATGCCCAGAGGAAAGTATCTCTCTCCTTTCTTTCTCTTCAGACTTCTGTTTTTCCAAGCATAACTTGCATCCATTCGAATCCCCGAAGACGCTGATTATTGCTTTTTTACTAATAATAAATTAAAAACTAATAGCTAACCGTACGGTGTGTAGGTGGGAAGGCGTTGTCAGGGGGGCTGCAGCGGCTGCCTCTGTGAGGAGCGGTCAGGGCTGCCCTGGGCCGGTTCCAGCCGGTTCTGCAACGGCGCCGCCACCGCAGGGCACAGCTGAGCCCATCAGGGGGCAGCCTGTTTAATTAGGGGCCAAGGGCGAGAACCAGCCCTGTGGGCCCAGGGAGGGAGCAGGGGCAGGGATGAGGCACTGCCAGCACCCAGGCTCCTGGGGAGACCACGATGGAGACGGTATTTGGCTGCAGCCCATGAAGAGGACCACACCAGACCGATTGTCCACACCATAGCCCATGGAGCACCCCATAGATCCGAGGTTTTTTGCCACTAAATAAAGAACCTGCCCATTTTTTTTTTTTTTTTCCCACGGGCCAAGACTTGCCTTTGGTTTCCTCCGATGGTGTTATTTTCCTCCCTTCTGCAGCAAGGGAACACAGAGGAACTAGACAAAGACTCCAAGTCCTCTACTAAAAAAGTCCAGCCACATTCCCCCCCAGAAGAAGAAAATGTTACTAGATAGTACCCCACACTGAAGACCTATGCATAATCATTTCTAGCTGGGAGTAGAGTCCGTCCTTTCCCTAGTTCTGGCTTTGAGATGGAGGAACTAAAGCAAGCTGGTTTTCATATGCAAGTTGACATAGAAAGGTCACTTGATAGTAAGAGTCTCTCCTTTTAAAATTAACTTGAAGATTATGCCACACACAAGTGTACAAATACTATTATCTGTATTAACTTTATTATAATAGCACTTTTTAAATGTGTGAATGACAGAAATAAAAGCAAAAAACTTGCCTTTGCTGGAACTTTTCAAAGTTAAGAGGTGAGAATAATGGTCTGTCAGTGTTAGGTTTCATCAGCTTCTAAACTGCATCTTTCTTTAAAATACATACTTGAAGTAAGATGAAATGGTGAACTGACAAAAAGATCTGACTTCCCTTGTAAGACAGGAACCAATTCAGCTGAGGAAAAGATAACCACAGCATTCACCTCCCACTGAAATGACTGTAACAGTCCCACTCAATTTGAAATTATTAACAACAAAGATATTTAAAATATTTATATATAGTTTTAAGCAAAAAAAAAATTATATATATCATACTTTGAAAATGAGCTCCATGCTAATTTGAGTAAGAGTGAGACAAGAGGACAATGCTCCACAATCCTAAATGAACTAACGGAACTCTACTGTTGAGGGGCAGTAAGTAGAACATTGAATCTTATATAGGTTTTATAAAACATACGTTAGTTACAGTTAATAAAATGGATGCATGTTTAAACAGCGTTGGCCAAAGAGTGTAGAACACACTCAGCACTGAATGTTCCAGTCTTAAGTCTTCAATATGAGTTAATTGACTTATGGGCATACATCTGTAGATTTTCAATATACTAAGACAGATGAATTTGCTGGATCAGTATCTGCATAGATTATCTGCCATGTAAAGTGCCAAACTGCCAACTGCAGAAGATAAGCCTGTCAGAGGCAGCTCCTCTTGCATCAAGTAGATACAAAAGTGTCATTTGTAATCCTCCATACTGTTTACCCTTTTTGCTAGATTGTTTTTTGGTTTGTTTTTATCCAAAAGGCTGCACAGCGTACACTGGGATAACTTCTCAAATGGAAAAGAGATGGGCATACAAAACCACAAGCTGTATTTCAAATTGCAGGTAGTATCCTGTCAAAATCAAAATAATTTGATAATCCTTCTCTATCTGCTAAATTATGGTGAATCACACTACACACCTGCAGCTGGGAAAACAGAAAAGAACAAACAAACAAACAAAAAAAAACCCAACCAAAACCAAAAGCAAACACAAAAAAAAGCCCCCACACCTCAATTGCCAAAAATTAATACTCCTATACAGTCTTTGCACTGGATACTTTAGTTCTCTCCAATGCATTAGACTCACTGCTCTGATCTTGTCATACCAGATGGGATTTTAGTGATGTACCAATATAAATGATGACCAGAACCACATTAAAATCTACTTATCCTACTGGGATTATCTGACTAGGTTTACAGTAAAGATTTAGTTTTAAAAATAAAGTTATTTTCTCCCCACTAACAAGCTACCATTCTTACAGCAATCACCTTTAGAAATGAATTCAATTATCTGTTCAATTATTCAGTTAGTCACAGTCACACTTTATTACCATTTTTCCTCAAGCAAGGTAGTGTGACTAAATCCACCCCACATTCAGATATATTTTCCCTAGTGAAAGAATCAAGTACTATGGCAATCACTGCTCACCCTACACAGAACCATCATTGTATCATGCTATGAGGTCACACTGTAATATGACCATTTAAAATTAGCTCAGGAGCAAAATAACTTTTAAAAAAATAAAAATAAAGAGACTGTGAGAAAAAGTGGGGATTTTTTTTTTTACTCAGAGTATTTTAGAATCACATGGAGAGCACAATTCTACATGTGTGATTTGCAAAACAGGATAGATAGTTCAAGGAAAAAAAAAAAAAAGATATAAGCTTAAAGAAAGCTGAGCAGAAAACGTTCCACATCAGTCCAGCATTGTTCCAGTAACCCCACAGCACAACAAGGACAGTGAAGTAATGAAATGCAGAAGCAGGAAGTGCCTGCCATTGACAGGAACTTTCTTAGGTGCTACTGCCGATAAAAACATACTAGAGAATTATTTCTTGAGAGCATACATTGTGCCCTTTCCCCCCATCCTGAAGCCCCATTTATATTCAGTCTGAGAATAACAGATTGCCCCAGGCTATATCTGCAGGCTTTTTGAACTCACACTGCAGAGACTTTATGCCACAGGGTCCGCAGCACCCAGGTAACCCCTCACACACTGGACTGCAGCTACTGCCCGAACACAAGCAGAGAAATCTTCACTTTCTATTGTTGCTACTTCGGCACCCAAGTGCGAGCAGTTGTGTATCTATCAGCATGATTTCCTTCTTTCCTCAAAAAGAAAGAATATAAAGAATTACTTCACATCTATAAAGAAGATCTACAGGCTCCAGGACACAGAACCAAATGAGACTATAGTACTCAGTAGTTTTAATATACACCCCATGCATTTGTTTGAGGTAATACTAAACTTGATCAGTTACAGTTTCATAAACAGCTTAATGCCAGCAGTGTTTTCACTCAAAGGAGACAGAGGCAGAGAAACAACTAGACATGTAATAGCATACTCCCACAACCACCCTAGTTCCTCAAAGAGATACTCCTTTTACATGCACCTATCTACACAAACTACCTTTAATGAAAACACTTTTACTTGTTCAGTCTTGAGGGAAAGACCTCCCCCTCAAAGCCCCACTCCTTTATTCTAATCAGTAACTTTCTTAAAATACCAGCTCCAGCACTTTCCCTTGCTGAGACTGGTTGAAGTCTAATTTGCCATCTCAGATGCCTCTACAGTACACACAATTACATTCTTGTGTTCATATTATTATGACTTAATGCCTACGCAACAAAGCTGCAAACACTCCGTGCTCTAGGATTGCTGTATCTACGCGCAGTCCTTCAAAATAAGGGATGCTGTACATCATCCCAATGACAGATCCAGAAGGAAATGTCATTTGGAAAAGCTCTTAATCTGAGGGGATAGAAAGTTACTCTCCTCATGTTTGAGGTACTGCTTACTGTGTTTACTTTGAAAACTACTTTGCCTCCTTGTTTTATTGCTTCTTGTGTAAAGGTGGGAGTGTCAGACAAATCCCTTCCCTTCTGTGGTAGAATGATGATCCAAGCAGCCCTGAGCACACCGACCAGGGGAGGAGAAACCCTCGTTCTCCTCTGCAGCTGCAGAAGGACAATGGAAACCAGGCATTGCAAGAAAAGCATAAGAAATAAGAGCGGTATAAAGATAGCAAAGAAATAGCTTCCTGGCTTGTAAAAGCACCAAAGATCACAAAGGCTGGCATACTTCCCTCTACATTCATCAGTGCTGCTGAATATTTATGCTAAAAAA
>JAAGNO010024365.1:211575-251555 GCA_033439905.1 Ceryle rudis
TCACTTGCCCTGTCCCCTCCTCCCTGCAGGTGCTGCCTTTCACTTTCTGCACCCCCCAATGTGGTACAGAAGATCCAGCAGTGGCCTTGGTCTGCTCACCAGCCCTTGGTAGTGACTCTAACCATGGGGTGTTGTCACTGCCAGCAGCAGACACTGCCTGGGAAAACAGCTGCTGACTTCAGACAGTGCAGGGAGTTAGAAGAACTGAACTGACAAGTAAAACCACTGAACAGAACCAGCTCTGTTCCCACTCAAACCAGGACACTAATAAAATACTAAGTATGGTACTATGAATGTGCTTGCTTGACTTCACATGACCAATAAAGTTTCAAAATTGAATCAAAGCAAAACCTGACATTCCAGCCTTCAATTCAAATAAAATATTAAGCATTCACCATATTTACTTAATCAGAAAAAGATTGAAGTTATTAATCTATTATAATAAAAATAGCATAAAAACTTGGTGGTTATATGACTATTAATTGGGAAACTTTGCTACCTGGCAAATAAGTCTTTATATTCAGGATATTTAATGCAGGTCCAGAATAAATGGGAAGACAGAACTGCACATGCTTTGGACCTGTAGATCAGGTTCCCAAATACCTCCAAGGGAAAGAGTTGACAATGATAAATAGAAACTGTTTTAGAAAAAGCAGCAGTTTTCTCCAGACCAGTTCTCACAATTTATGTATGCATACATATGGTATTATACTGGTGAAAATCACTATGTGTATAAAAGGTGAAGCATCTCCTGCACTAAAAGGGCTGAAAACTGAAGCTGGAACCTTTATATGGAACAATTTATTCACATATGGAATAGAAGCATCTTTTTCTTTTTGTACTCTCTTCATTTTCTTGCTTTATACAAAAGAATACACACTTCAAACAAGCTACAGTACATGGTGACCCTGGAGGGGCACACAGAATTCAAGACAAAAGACCAATAGCTAGTGTGTCCATAGTAAAACCCACCCTCTGCATGGGTTTTTGCAATCTCCCTTCTAGTATCTCCCAGAGAACGTCATGTTGCAGGCAGAGGCTCTTCAGTCACTTGCTCTGCTTAGGAAGGGGTCACAGCTAACTCAGAATTGCCTGTTTTCTATTTCAGACACTGACATACAGCACTTCGTCCAGTGCTGTGCTGCCAAAATGGTCAAGGAGTGGAAGAAGATGAGAAGATGATGAAAGAGCTGGGTTTGGTCAGGCTTGAGAAGAGAAGGAGGAGGGGAAAAAAACCATGTGGAATACACACTTAGGTGCTTGTCATTCACAGCCCTTATCCTGAATAATGATATAAACTTAACATGACTTCCATATAAACTCCATCAATGCCTTTAAAGCTCAATCCTGCAATGATTATTTTTATATTTATAATTTCTGCAAGACTCAGGATTTGCATATAGCTTCCAAAATCGCTGACCTAATTTAAAAGCTCACTAGAAGTGATTGTGAGACTTGTAAATCCATCACAAAATCGGAGATCTTTAGAGGTCATCAACATAGGTTTCGAGTTTAATGTTTACTTAAAATGCACAAGTCTTAGCTTTTCAAAATCTTGATTATTTGGGTTTTTTTTTTTCCTTCCTGCTGCATTTGTGTTTGTAATACTTGAAGTGTCAGTCCACATACGTGCCTGCACATCTCTAACCCTTTATAATTCAAGTGATGCAGAGCATGCCACTCACAAAAGTAGTCTATTATTTGCAAAGAAGTCTTGGCTAAAAATTTTAAACAGTAGCATGTGCAATGATCGCTTCATTTAAAGAAGAGGTGTGCAGAAACAAAAGTTACCACAAGATCAGAGAACCTTTTATATCAAGCAGAGTTCAAAAAGATAACAAGAATAAAGAATCCTGTAAAGAGTTATTAGTGCAGAGTAATCTCCACTAATGAGTAATCATTAGAAATGCACTCTAACATCTTGAGGCATCTCAAGCACATAACTCCACGAACAGAAGGAAAGAGGTATGGAATTTATGGAATATGGATATTCAGAGGAATGGGAAGTTTACCCATCTCGATACCAGATTCCTCTTTACAGAATAATTAGGCCATTTCCCTTTCTTGCTCTTCAGTGTTACATTTCCAAAATTATTTTAGGACAGTTAGTCTAATGAAAATACAATAAACAGAAGCATGTGCCTTTGCAAGTTCTATCATTAATTAGCTTTCACGTATATATTACGATTTCAGCATACTAAGCAATTGCAACAAACGTCTGTACAGATCAGATCGATATTGCCTTAAGGTATAAATTACCGATCAGCTCCGAAATCTGCATTGAGCTGCAATGCAACGTAAGCAGCTTTTACGCAGCGTGCTTTATATTGTGTGATGCCCCGGGAGGCTTGTATGTCAAAACACACTTGGGTTAATTAAAACCAAGGTCAAATGAGCACTGTTTCTAGTTTATTTTATAAGTAGGCATTACATCCAATTCCCTAGTATCAGCAAGTTAGATATCTAAATCTGAGCTGCAAAATTACTCCTAAACTTCAGTTTATTTAATAAGGGTCAGGGAGAGGTTAATATCTATTTAAAGCATAAGAGAGTAATAATGGGTGCTATACTTTCTTCCGAACCTCCTAGACTATGTCTGAGGCTTCACAGCTTCCTTAGCACATTTACACAAAGTAAAATACTTAGAGGTTGTCTTATCTTGCCAGTATTCTTCCAGTAATTAACAAGTAAGAGGAAAGGAGTGACAGCTCCAACAAAAGTTGACTGGCTTATTTCCTTACCAGGTATGCTTTAGAGCATGGTTTAAACCTGGTTTTACTTCTTTCTGTGGGAATAAGAACTCACAACTCAGCTGAAGGTATGCATAGCTCTTAAACGGTCTGATTGCTGTGGATGTGATGCCAACTCTGTTGCATAGGAGGAGACACTGACACTCCTATGGAAACAGCATTGAATACACCGTAGAAGAAATGACCTTCAGAATCTGGGGAAAACATCACTCCCTGAGAGATTTTACTTAATCTAAGATACCTACATTCACCAGACATATCAATTTAAATCTGAGTTTGCTATGGATGTGCCCCAAATCACCTCAGTTTTGATAGACTTGTGCCACACTCCATCAACTAGCTGCACAGCTACAATTTGGAAAGCTTGATCCAGGCAGTATTTGCATAGTACGTTTAATACTTTTCTTGCATTACTTACATTAGTAATCTCCAGTCAAAACCTCAGGAGTGGCTGCAATTACACAGATCTGAGTAAAAGAAGCCTGAAGCTTTCTGAGACCTCTGAATATGACACCTTAAAAATTACTTGCTTTTGAGTTACAGGCTCAACTAGGGAAGAAAAAGGATGATGGCCACTGCTGCTTTTCTAACTGAGGCTTAGTGTATTAACATTAATGAGTAATTCTTAGCCCAGACATCCACAGAAAGATAAACCAGTATATTTTCCTCAGAGAGATTGACCTTTAATGACCTGTGTTGGAAAGATCTCCAGATCTTTAACTTAAAAACTGTAATTATAAAAATAATGGTCCTTCAAAGTCTAAAAACCTGACCAATTTATTACATTTGTCTTAAGGAAATGCTCATGATACATTAAAGACTCAGTACAACGTGACTCTGCATCCACAATTTATGGGAGGTCACAGGACTCAAGGCTTCAGGGCAGCCTGAAGGCACTCTTGCTTCCTTCATAGTTTAACCACCACTAAGGGCTGCTCTGAAAGGAGGGTCAGATTCTGTTGCATCCCCTTTCAGGGGTGATGGCTGCCCTGTGCTCCCACAGAGACTGGGTAAGCGATTAGTTTTCCAATCTAGGACATTTGCAAGTTAGGTTTCTACCCTTAAATCCTTCTCACACGCCTTCCTTTCTTCCTGCTTCAGAGGCTAGTTTCTAGCTTAAAGTTTATAGCTCCTACAAACCTAAAAAACCCTGAACAAAAAAATCCGTAGAAACAAAACAACATAAGTGAAACCAAACCACACACACACACAAGAGCAAAACAAAACAAAACCCCAAACAAAACAAACAAACAAGCAAAGAACAACCCCAAACCAAACAGTGAAAACTAAACAACCAAAACAAAACGTCAAAACACCACCATTTCCTCTCCACCCATCAACTCTTCTGCACCTAAATTCACCTTCACACCCCAAATGTGACATCCTGGTTTTGAGATGCTATTCTTGTTTCCGTGTTCTTTGCAGAGCAGGTATTTTTGTTGACATTTGGTACAATTTAACTTCCCTAAATTCATGGTCCCAACAGACATATCATATGAATGTTCCAGCAATTTGTTTTTCAATTTCAAAAATTCATCATTCCCAAAATCATACCGAAGCCCTCATTTGATTAAAGCCTCCTCATTGACTTCAACTGCACCAGTACCTGCCCTGTTTCTTCCCAGGCAATTCCATCACATTCAGTTACTTTTCACTCTAGCCATCCTAATTCTCTTTTAAATACATAATCCCAAAGAAAAAATCATTTCTAACATAGAGAGTGAGCAACATTATCCACCTGTTGCAGAAGGAATGAAAGTCCAAGATATGCCTGTTCTTCAGAGCAGATGTAGAAAAGCTCAGTGCCTTGCTGTCACTCCCAGAGGGCTGACTTCAGCTCCCACAGATATTGGGCACTGACATGTTAAGCATTCTGTTTTCCACGGGATACAAAACAGCAGACCAGTTCAGTGGCCACCCTCCACTTCCAGTTTCCTGAGCATGGAAATAGTTATGCCAGTAACACATCCATGGGCATCACTTGGGGCAGACTGTTTTGCTGTAGGCTAAAACAAGCCTTTGAAAAATAAACACAGCATGTCCAGATGATTTTGAAAGGAATCAGTTTTGGTCCCCCATTGCCTTTCTCTCTTCCCAGTCTGTCCTGATGACATGCCATGTCACACTGCAGGACTCTGGAGTCCAGCTGCATCTACGACACTTAAAAGACTTGTACCTTACAGCATATTTTCCCAGTTTCAGTTTGAATGCTTCAGGTGATAACATTTCTACTGAGAACCTCCCCAGCAGAACTAACAGCATCTACTTACAATTATTTTTCCTTGGTGTTTGTCTTAATTATATCCCTTTAGTGCCCCCCTCACTGCTGAGCACTAAAACACAGAGTTCTTTATCTGTCCATACCTACAACTAATTTGTTGATAATTAGATTAACTATATTATACCATTCTACTTTTCGTAGTTCCTTTTCAATCTTTCCTTTGAGCTTTATGCCTTGCTCTCCAATTCTCTGTAAATCTTTACTCATTTTTGCTGTGAATCTGGAGCTGAAGATAGCATTCTCTTTGGAGATTCACAACTGCCTATAATTTCAACTCTAATCTTGTGGTGTGTCGCACCTACTGGTTTCTCCCACATTCTCCATAGAAATATATTTTCTTCTATTTTTTACCTAAAGTCACACATATATCATTTCAATTCTCTGAACTGTTCTTATCCAACAAATCACTTTTTTCCCCCCACAAGCATTCACTTTATTCACTATCACCTTTTACCAGATGGCAAGCAATTTTCATTTCTACCTCTGCAATACAGATACGGCTTCTGGTTTTCATTGCCTGAAAGACTTGTACTGTGACACACATTCCCTCTTCCAGATGCTTAATAAAGTTATTAAGTGACAAATGATCTCATTTTGCACCTCACTAGACATTTCACGAAACCCCACTGAACTACCTCAACCTGTGTGTGCATGCGTGTGTGATCTTTCATCTGGTTTTCTAGACCTGAAGCTGCCAAGTATTGGATCAGAGTAAGAGTGAGAGCATATCTGCAACCATGAGAAAATCAAAGACCAAAGGTAGTAAGAAGATTATTTTTGAGACTAGGAGGCAGAGAAGCAAACACAGAAGCAGGTCTGGTAAGTTCATTGATATGAATTTGCATTAAAAATATACACAGCTTTTGGATATATTTCCAAATGTGAAAAATAATAATGCAACGGGTGAGGGGAGAAAATTTTTTTTCAATAGTTGTTCTTACTTATTTTGCAGCATCAGTTAGGTTTTCCTTTACTTGCTCTTTAACCCTGAAAACAAAGGACGTTTTAAAGTGGACTTTGTAGCTTAAAACCGCTACTCTTTCTTCAGTGGATTTGCTTCATGTGTTTACAAGCTGCTGGAAAACCAGGCGTTTCTCCAACAGCAGAGGGGAACATCTACCAACCCGTACTGACCTTTTCTCACCCTAGTGCCTATCATTCCTTGATTATTTACCACACAACCCGGTAAGCCTCCAGACTCAGAGCTGATCCTTTCAATGACACACAAGTCTCATCCTCAATTAGTCCAGCAGTTAGAGTAATTGCAAACAACTGTCACCCACGAAGGAGTAAGCGATCAGACAATAAAAGCTGTCGAGGTACATTGTGACCTATTGCAAGCCCTCTGACTGGGGAAGAACTGTGGATGTGACCTCCAAAGGTGGGAAGAGCTTTCTGATAGATTAAGTTAGCTAAACCCTAATTAGTAAAATTAAAGACCTAGCATCAGCATCGATGTGTGGCTGTTTCTGCACATCTACTTAAAGCAAAACAAGAGCAGTTGACAGCACGATGTGTGACAGGCAGATGTCACACCCAGAGGAACTTGTCTAGTCCATTGCCAGACTTTCTGAAAAGGGAAGTCCACTTTGTATGAGAATGAACATTCGGATTTAACCAAGAACCTGTGTTTCTTTTAAATGATTTTTTTTTTTCCCAACTGGAGTGTCAGATGCCAGAAGAGTCTTCAGATCTAAGCAGCTACCTCAGTTTATACTGGCTATTGTGGAAAATATGGTGTGCAACCTAATATGGTTCTGGTTTTGAATGTTGCACTTTTGAAATGATAAATCTTCAAGGCTTGTAGGTCAACAAAGTACATTTTGCAGGCACTTGTCCCTTGCTGCTGTTGGCATTGTGAAGCAAGGAAGTGACAAAGGCAGAGAGCCGGGAAGGTTTCCAGTTTGCAGGGGCAGCCTGGACTACACAGGTAAAGTGTATACTTGCGAAAGCTTCATCTCCTTTAAGGAATAACATGCAACATACCTCCAGGATAGTAAGATGAAAGCCATGTTACTGACAGGTTGGTTTATTGTAGCTCTTCGAGAACCTCAGGGATATTAAGAAGTTATCAGAAAGGTATCATGGAGTTGTTTCCTTTGATAAAGATTTTACAGTTAGTATCAGCTGAAAGAAATATCAGCCACAAAAGTAGTCAATTCTGTTCGATATCAATTTAGTCTGTTTAGTCTCTAAGTACCAAGGTAAGCTGCTTAGTTCATGTTTACAAAGACTCAAGCAAACATTCCTTGCCCATATACTAATTACAAAGTTCTAAGCACGATAAAGAATGTGTAAGGATATGCAGCCCTAAAAGGTAAGCTATTTTCACACACTGTGTAGATAATAATTACATTTATGTTGAGTTCAACCCCAAAATACAAGAACATTAGAAACTATGCAAATCATTTACATTTCCATGGATTAATTAATGCCCATGAAACTTTCCAACATTTATCATCAGTTCTTCAATGCACAGTCAGATGATTGATAACAAATGCACTGTCTGAAAGGAGAAAAGTTCTTATACATCATCTGTGACATTGGATTTATGCATGAACTGAGATGCTTCTGCAGTAGATGGATTTAAGAACAAAATGTGAGATTTTAACATTACATCTAAGTTTTCCTCTACTACAAACAATATTTCCAATGTGAACTTGGGTAAAAGGAAAGATGTATTCTCAGTAATTCTATCTTTTCTAATATTTGGAGGGGGTTTTCTCATGCTCATTGGGGCATGTTCACTTTTTACTGACATGTTATAAAACCCCACAGTTCCCAAGGAACTGGTAGGATACAGCAGAGCAAGTGATCAGTCTACAATCATGGGTTTTTCTTCATTTTTTCCCCAAAGCATACCACACCTCAACAGCATGAGAGACAGGACAGGCCTTTGGAATGACCCAGGTTGTTCTCATTTCAGAGCAGAGCAAGACATTTTCTCTAAGGAATGAGATGAAGCCTCGGTATTCTATCAAGAGGGAAACACAGGATGTCGTCCTTCATACAGACTCCAAAGGTACACGCTTGAGGTACTGTGGACTTCAACAGAGAAAAAAGAAAAACCGGTCAGCCTAAAGCTATGAGGGTGAATGTCAGCTCTGACAAATGCACTTCCCATGGTTAACAGTTTGAGAACAGAGCTGTGAATGGATAAAGAGCCTTCATAAGCAAAGTCACTTGTACTTGGAAATATTAGGAAGAGAAGCAGGGATCACCTTTTTCAAAGGCATACACTGTATTTGCTATTTCTAACTTTTAGCTCTTTACATGGAAACTATTATCAACCTATATTAATTTATTCAACCCCCTTTAATTAAATATGCATTAGTTATAAAATGGCAGCCAAATTAAGCCATGAGTCACAGATAAACAGTTGGGAAGTGCTCCATTCGGGATGGTCACCCAGCATTGCTCACCTGCCCTACGTGCTCACTTCTGAAAAGCCCTGGCAGAGCCAAATCACACAGGATGAAGCCGCCCCCTCCTCAATGCAACCACAAACTGGGAAGGGAAATAAAGAGGGCTAGAGAGTAGCCCATACTATCCAAGCCCATAGCTGGCCAAAATTTCTGTCACCCCTCATTGTCCCATCCTCCATTCAACAGCCCCTCTCAGACTAGACATTCACACACAGAGAAGATGAAACCATTTCACAGCCTCCTGCTTGCTGGCTGCTAGACCCTCTCCAGTTTGGCGATGTCTGCCCAAGAAGATGCAAGTTCTTATGCTGAGATCACTTTACCATTTCTTATTTTGGTTAGATATTATCTAATGTTGTTAAGCATTATAAGATCACTAATTTTCTACTAATTCTTAAATAAGTTGTAAGAAAATAAGTCTTTTTGGCATATATATTTCTTGATAAATGTAGTTTCAGCTATGAAACACAGCAATCTACTCGAGGGCTTTCATCTTACATGAAACAAGGTGTGGATTTTAAAAGCAGTTCAGCAGCTTTGAAAGAAGAGAACACTAAAAGCTGTTCTGACTCCTGTTATGTAAATGACAACAAGAGATGGGCAGACCTTTCAGCCTGGGAGCTGGGACAGAAACATGCTGCTTGCAACATCATTAACAGACAGGTTCACAGGTTCTAAAAACAGAAAGAAGACATCAGGATAAATTGCCTGGTGTTTTGCTGGGGGGACAGTGTGGTGTATGTGTGTGTTGGGGGTTTTTGCGGCTGCTGTTGAAACAGGCGGCGGATGCTCAAAAGAAGCAAGAGCTTTCAGAGGGAATTGGAATGTTTTACAACACTGAGGATCATTTACAAAACGGCTAATCATAAGATACACGTTTTGCTTTCATATCTTACAGACCAGGTGTCTATGCTAAACTATACCCTATGCTAATTATAAATCAGCAAGCTGAATTTAAAATCCTCACATATAAACTACGTGCTTCATGCACAGACTTACATGATTACGGAGAGTGTATTAAGGTCTCACAAGGAGAGTACGTCTGGGAAAAATTGTCTTCAAAAGCACATTTAAGTTTATGCAAAATACTTCAGTTCTCTGTATACTATCCAAGCCCCACAAGCCAGAAAGCTTCACATGCAAACATGATTAATGAAAAATCTCACCTACAACACAACATAGCATAGCTGTTTACTAGCTGACTGCAAAATGTGCTTGCAAATGCAGTATCTCAGTATTTCCTTTTGAGAGCTTTGTGTTCAACACCCTGTAATAGATTAGTCACTTAGAAACTGATCCACCAGGCAGTGGGAAGGAGTTTTCTAAAGCAAAAGATTTTTCAACCTTTTGTAAGAAATGAGAGCTTGACTCAATGACATTTTGCAATAGTTTCTTAACCAGCTGCAGAATTACTATTCCCTTTTGTCTTTTTTTATTATACCCTTTTATCTTATGACTTCTGATACATTGAAACAATGAACTGTGTAAGAAGAAAAAGAGAATTAACTTTTGCTCTAAATTTCATTCTTCTTTTGATGGTAAAGAATCATTGTTATCACAATTATCACATTGGAACAATCACAGATACATCTAAAACACCTTTTTTTGGAGGAGTACAAAAAGCTCTAGGTTCCAAAAAATTAGCAGTCCAGCTTGAACTGTTCAGAAGGAACGGAAATCTGCACTTGATAAATATTTTTAAGCATTTCACTTTCAGAGTTTCAAAATTGAACGTAGGAAGGAACCTAAAAACCCTGGTTACCCAGGAGTGCAGCGCTCTGCCAGCCTGGGAGAAAACCCATTTGGTTTCCAGAAGATGCTTACACAAATAAACCCCTGGCTTGGCACCTCCCATCAAAAAAACATTCTAGTAGAAAAATTCTACTTAATTCTATTAACTGGTTTTAATATGTTCTCGTTTTAATTTCTGTATCTTTAACCTCTAATTACTGAATCTCATTATTGGGTTTGGGGTTTTTTTTGAGAAAGCTGCTTACTATCATGAATCTCTCCATCTCTATCCTATACTGGAAGTTTATATAATCAAGTGACCCCCTTGGCTTTCCATGCAATAAAATGCCTGGGGAAACGAAGGTGATCGGAAGTCTCAGTACGAAGGACTTTTCCTACACCTTCCTTCTAAATGAAAGGAGCTGTATATTCTGCTTTACATGAGAATCATTTATTTGAATAGCTCAGCAGAGCTAACTGGGTTTTTTAGCTATTTGGAACATATGGCTATTCCTCTTCCCCGCCTTCCTTACTTCCATCTTCCTTTTTAAATCAATTTTTAAGAGAAAAGACAGAACACGGTGTTTCTATACGTACATCTGAAATGTCCTTTATCCTAGTGAACACAGCTTCCAGTTAAATCCATGCCACAAGCTGCTGCACACACAGCACTCCCCCCCGGGCTCCCTGGAACGCCCCTATATTCAGCCTTCACCATCTCTGCAGCATGCAATCACCTTACGGGGTAATCTAGCCACCAGCTTAAAAGCAGAAAGTCACAAACTCACATCAGAAATCTCTGTCAAACCTTTATACAGCTCATACTTCTGGAACATCGTCTGTAACAAAGTGAAATAGAAGTTCAAACCATACATCCTGTGAGTACAGCAATCTTTACACTGGTAACTGAGTCAGCCGTTAACCCTCAAGAAAATAATCCTGATGGATTTTTCTGCCTTTAGTGCAGCTGCATCAAAAAAAGGCTGGATTAGTGATTTGAATGACATTCTCCTTTAAAGTGTTTCAAAGGACAGACTGTTCCTGCATCAAGAACATATTAGCTCACCAGAGGTGTCTGAAATGGGGGTATTTCAGACTCAACTCACATACATATAAATTATCTCAATGGTTCTTACAAGCTCTGAACACTTCCAGTGTCCAATTCCATAATCCCCCAGTTGCCATCCAGCACTGGTACTCCCAACAGCAAAGCAAAACAGGGATGCAGATCAGGAAAAAAAATAATTAAAAAAATTACTTTCTTGTTTGGTCATATCGAGATGAATTCAATCCGTTTTCCTTCCTTCCTCCCCAAAAGAAATAATCCATGACATCAAAATGCGCTTTCTGGAACAACTGATTTTTACTTCTCTAAAGTGTTACAGCCAGATAAGTGCACTAGGTCAGGTGTGGATGTTGTGGGCCATATCCAAAAATAGTTTAGATTAACATAATAAATTGACTTATTATACAGTAAATTAACAAGTGAAAATACCCGGACTGCAAAGCAAGGATAATTGGAAGTCATTTTCCATAGGGCTGCAAGTTTTATCATGTTATCTTGAAAACTAAAACCAAGAAAATAGTCTTTTTCACAGAGCAGTTGTTGGCAAAGCCAGGCTATCAGTAAGGAACGGTTTACCCTTCTCTAAAGATCAACAAGTATTATTGTCAAAAGTATTTTAATTTTGTCGTTTGTTTAAAAAATGCCAATAAACACTGTAGAGCAATTAAGTCAAAGCTTGATTGTGAGGAGAGCTTAATTCGCAAAGAGAAATACACATTTCATGAAAGCTGATAAAGTGTTTCTAATTACAGAAATTATCATTATCTCCAAAAATGCTGTAAATGCTGCTTCTGGGGAGGAGGAACAGACTTTCCTGCATGCTAGATATTGAACCCCTATTGAACTAATCGGCTGGTGATGCATGAAATTAGGCTTCACCTGTCAGGGTGACCTTGTAAAGGTCTTTATGCAACCTATTATCTGACATACATTCCAGGATAATTCATCAGGAAGGTCACACAACTAGACACAGAGCTAAAAAGTACTGAATGAATCACAGGATGGTTTGGGTTGGAAGGGACCTTAAAGGTCATCTAGTTTCAACCGTCTCGCCATGGGCAGAGACACCTTCCACTAGACCAGCTTGTTGAAGGAACACATACATGACTTTTGTTTTGTTCGTAGCTACATACTTTTATACCAGCAAGTCATATGCTGAGAAAGCCTCTGTTGAACCTTTAATTTTTATATAGCTTTTAGAGATGGAGCAGCTATTTAAATACAACAGTGTTCAAAATTTCCTTTTTTCTTTTTTCCCAGTTGCTATGCCTAGATTAGTATACAGCATTCTAGATCTAGATGGGTTAAATTACTAGCTTCTAGAATGAGATCTACGTGGGTAGAAACAAGTCACATTACAGCATCTTCTCCAGGGAAGCCTCCAAGAACACCACAGCTCCTATCTCCTTTTAAGACACTAAAAAAAAACAAACCAGAAAACACCCCTAGTGAGTGTAACCACAATACTCAGAGGGGAAAGGAAGCAAGATGCCATCATCTCAGGGGTTCAAGGTAGCACCTGGTTGCCTGAGAATCCAACATTCGGTACCTTGGTGGACAATACAAAAATACAATGCTGGAAATACAGAAAATTTACACTACTTTCCACTTAAATGATAAATCCTCTGGCTTTCAAGCAGGAAAGATGGCTATATTTTTATTTGTAGGAAATAAAAAAATCTATAAATTTGATTGCAAACAACAAAATATAACAGACAGCTCAAGCATCCGACAGATAAATGCTAGTTAACAGGGGTTTAAAAATCTGGATCACAGTCATTTTTACAAAGGAGGTATGATTTTGACAAAACATAAACGGCCTTTGGCTACAACACACCTTCACTTTTACAGTGTCTTTTCCCCTTTTCCATGGTTCTGCATAATCTGACGCAAAATCTGGACAATTATTACTGTGTACTTTAGGAGGTTCTGTTTCTCCTGTAATTGCAGAGGCCATTTAAATTCCATGGGAAAATTCCAACACAGAGAGAATATGTATAATCTCTACTTGTCCTTAATAAAAAATTAAGAACTCTACAAAAATAAACATAGCCATTTCAGATCATCCACTTTCCTCATAAATCTTCTTACTTATTGAGTTAAATAAATACTAAATTGATTTATAAACTAATGAAAGGATAGGAGAGGAAGACAGAAGATAGATAAGCTGTGACAAAGCTGCCCTTTTTTCTTTTTTTTTTTTTAGACCAGGCAGTCCCCGCTTCTCTGCAAGGTATCATCAATCCTCTCATGTGTTCAGCAGACTGCTTGACTAGGAAGATGGACTTCAGTATCTGTGACTGAACATAGAGCCTAATTAGTCAAACAGTTTAGCTTAATTCTTGCTATGATCTTGAATTTCAACTGAAGCTTTCTGCTGATCACATGTGATACATGAATAACGGGCAATTATCTACATTCCTACCCATAAGAATTAAAGATCCTCATTAAACGTCAGCACATGTAAACTATTATCATCGCAGTATTACACTGAAATTACAGTTACTTATAAAGTGAAGCATTTTCTCAGGAGGCTTGTGTGATAAAATGTAAAACATTGACACAAGTGAACCAGAACACATCTCTTGGGACAAGGAGATAAGTTGTTGTCTTTCTGCATTAGCACGGTTACACCTGGGGACTAACAGGGTCAAACAGTCAAGCCTAAAGACACTCTCCTACTCTCAGCTAGTATGTCAATCAGCTCTTTCTTCCCCCAAAGAGAATGGCTCTGAAAGAATATAGGTCACAGTCTGATGTACCAGTCAAGCCAGAGGGTCTTTCATGATGAAAGATTTCAGCAAACTGCAGATAGCCATTAGCAGGGTACAGCCGGAATGGACTGCCGGACCTTACTTCCATAGTTTAACTTCTAGCAAAGCAGAACTGAAGAGAAAACTGAAGAAACTGGAGTGAGATTTTGAGCTGGCTGGATTTCAGTTCAGCACGGGCAGAATTCTGGACAGAAATGACAGGATTCTTATTTTGTGATGAAAGATTTGAAAACATTGACAGGCATTTTCACCAACGTACCTTACTGCTTTCATCCAGCTCCAGATGTGCTAAAGTACTCTGATCACTAACTGTTTGTTTTAGCAAACACCAGTTAAAAAATTAAAAATATGGATAAGAATAATAGTAACCTTTAAAAAACCAAAATGGGCGTGTCAAAAATTTCATGTCAAAAAAAAGAAATGTCCTTCCTTGATTCAATGTTAATGCTACACAGTGTGAACCCTCATAAAAAGACCTAATGAAATTTCATAATACCATTGCATAACAGAACCCTTATAACTCCTATAAATTCTCATTTGTATTGACTCTTGTAGCAATATCTGTTAAGTACAGGCCCAGAAAGCTGAATTTCCTTATACTATACAATTAGAATTGAGGATTTTCTATGCTTCCTCTATTTACCCACAGGGCCTTCTAGAAAAATCGAGCCAATTGACTGTCATTAGGTATCCCTCCACCCTCCCTTTACTCAGGCAGACTTACACCAAGGCTGGCAGAACAAAAGGCAGATCAGAATCACAGCTAAATCATAATAGCAGAGAAGTTTTCACTTCACCATTTTCTTCACATAATAATCACGTTGGAGACTGTTTAGTGGGGAATTAAAAAAAGAAGGAAAAAAAAAAGGATGCTACATCATCTCCTTCTTAAAACACATTTCTGTGCAATTTATTCTCCAAGGGGAAAAGTAAAGAAAAAAAAATAGAAAACAGAACAAAACAACCAAAAAGACCACCAACAAAACAAAACCAAACCGAAACAACCAACCAACCAACAAAAAATAACAATCAAAAGCCACACAATAAAATGGAGGCTTCAAGGGGGGGAAAAAAAAAAAAAAAAAGAAAAAAGAAAATCTGCCATCACATGCTCCCTCACGAAGACTAATTCATTACATTCCTGTAAATTATGGCCCTGAGACTACTAAAGTCGTCATTAAATGACTAGGCTGTATTTATTCTACCCATTTATGAAACGGAAGAAATGGCAAAGCAGAGAAAGGCTTCTCCGTTCACTCTTTTTCTGCATTATCAACAAATAAATGTACTGTCTGTATTTGGAATCTGATAAAGATTACCACTGCAATTTTACAGGTTTCTAGTGACGTGTTAAAGAAAACTGTTTAAGAGAGAACTAACCTGACATTTGGCTTGCAAAGCCTTTGGTTTGAATGAGCCAGTGCAATAATTCCACTGCAAACATCCTGAGCCCACAAAGGCTTATTCTATTGTTCCTGAATTATCCACAAGCTTTGAATTTGCACACCAGAGACCTCCCAGAGGGTCACAGATCATCGATTGTCCTAGACTAGTCTCGAGCATGCTGATCAATAAGGGACATAATTGGAAGGTCTCAAATAACTGGAAATTTCAAAGGAGTGATGCAACCTCTCCAACACGCAACTGCTATAGAGGCATATAAAAATATCAGAAGGGAGTTTAAAAGCAATGCTTTAGCTCTGGATTTTAAAGAGTTCTCCCATTCAGAATCATCTTCCTTCATCATTGGTAGCTGACAATTCCACCCATAACTTTCTGAAAACAATTACTTCAGGTTATGAATATTCAGGATTTGAAAATTCTCTTTAATTTATATTGGATTAGTTCTGTCACTTTCAGAAATAGCAAATAGGCTTTAAGGATTTAGGGTTTTTTTTCAGGACTGGCAAATTTCAACGTGAAATCAAATCCATACAAACGAGATTACATATTTCATACAAGGTTTAGAGTGCATCCTGGTCTTATACTGAAGAATAAGACTACTATGAGGAATAAATTTCCCTGTCTGCTCTTCCAACGTGAGGAGTTTATCTAAGCCTCAAGCTCAGATGACAGATGGGACATGCTGCTAACCTCAAAGAAAGCACAGAAGCTGAAGCCCCCATCATCATTTGGGGACCGAACTGGGGTGTTTAGTCTTGAGAAGGCTGAGAGGGGATCTTATTAATGGCTATAAATATCTGAGGGCTGGGTGTCAGGTGGAAGGGGCCAGGCTCTTTTCCATGGTGCCCAGTAATAAGATAAGGCATAATGGGTAAACTAGAACATAGGAAGTTCCACCTCAACATGAGGAGAGACTTCTTTACCATGGAGGTGACAGAGCCTGGACCAGGCTGCCCAGAGAGGTTGTGGAGTTTCCTGCTCTGGAGACTTTCAAAACCTGCCTGGATCTGTTCCTGTGTGGGCTGCCCTAGGTGACCCTGCTGGGGCAAGGGGGTTGGACTTGATGATCTCCAGAGATCCCTTCCAACCCCTGCCATTCTATGATACGCCAACAGCAAAATCGCAAGAACACTACCACCACAGTGGGTTTGGTGGAAAGATTACCTGCTGCTGAGGTGTTTTGCCTTATTTTTAGGACAAACTTTCCAGCAGTACTGTAACAACATACCATTCATTCTTGCTATATGTGTATACTATTTCTACATAAGGAGGAGAAAAAGCAAAGGATTTGACTGTTCCTTTTCCGGACTTAATACTGCCTGTAGTTTTGACAGGAATAATATCTCCTGTCAGTTCCACTTTTAAAATGCTGCGATTCAGCACATTTCTGTTGTTAAAGCCTCAATTCTTCCTCAGGAATATCAAACTACTGTTTGTCATCTGCTCGAACACGGATCTCCATTTGAAGTAGGGATTAATTGGCAATGAAAAGGCCACACTTTAAGATGGCTCGTTTCACAGTGAAGTAGTCTGACAAGAGAAAGAAAAAAATTCCAGCAGAGTGCTGTGCAGAGGTCGGATCAGCCACGGGATAACACGACTCTAGTGTAGGTTTTATGATTTGTCACGCTGATGAATTCTGCCCAAGGGGTGCCATCAGGAGCTAAAAGCTATATAAAATACTTCTGTCCCAAAAAACTTCCCGTCCAAGATGATGCTCTCTTTCAACTGGAAACCCAGGCTGGCAGGAGAAGTGATGCTGTCAGCCAGTGCCACACTGCCCTCTCTGCCAGTGTCATTAGGTGCTTGGAGGGCATCTGTGAGTGGAAAAAGGATTTGCACCCTGGACTAAGAAGCACAGTTTCTGGAGTGGGAAGGGGACAGATGAAGTCTCCAGGGAACTGTGTGCGTTCAGATCTTAAATTTATCCCCTAATGTGCCTGGGCAGGCTCTGCTGCAGCTGGGAGGGTTGCACGCTGCCTTGGGCAGAACATGCAGCTGAAAACCGCCTGAAAGCTCTTCCCTGGCTCCCACCATTAAAAAGCTTTGGATCCATACCGAACAAGAATCCTTTTACACAAGAATGAAAGAAAGGATATTCACCCCTACACACAAATAAGAGCACAGGACTGAACTGCTATGCACCACAGAAAGCAACTTAAAGCCCTTGATAAATAAAGCTTTCTACAGGAGTCAATGTGGAGGGCATGCCATGCTCCAAGATATGATACCCAGACAAGGGCCACATCCTAACTGCACATCCACTGCACATGTGGGACTTTCTTCTATCATTCATACTGAAAAATGAATCACACTCACAGTTCATACATAATAATGATGTAATACTGGAGAGCATTAATCTACTTTGCAGCAAATACGTCTTTTTTTGGATAAAATATGAAAGATTACATCAGCTTAATATTACATACAGAAAAAAGGTACCTTGAAAAGCATGAAACACCAACCTCAGACAAAAGGTGTCAGTACAATTTGCATTTGGTAATAAGCACTGATAAAAAACCCACCTTATCCAACCATCCTTAACCAACACTGATCCTAAGAGTGTAAGAATTCAGAAGTAATTAATGGGAGGGGGGGGTGCCACAAATGGAAATAAAAAGATTGATAATACCAAAGGAAAAAAATATTGGTTTCAGTTTGAAAGGTACCTTTGAAACTACAAATATGTGATATCAATTTTTTAACAGACATTTTATTAAGCTATTGATGTCCTTTTACAGCTTCTCTCTCCGATAGCTTTTAATACCAAGCTATTTAACTGTGACAGCTGGCGAGAAATCAGCTTTGAGTTTTCTCATTAAAAGTAATGTTGCCTTAGTAGCCAAAGACTTGAAAATGTGAAAAGTTTAAATTTAATGATGGGGAAAAAAAAAAAAAAACCAAACCAAAAAACAAACCACCTTATTCCAACTTTAAACAAGAAGTCAAAACTTGAAGTTTGTCAGAAATGGTAGCTTGTTCCTATTTAAGAAGAAAACATTATAGGTGTTAAAAGGTTTATCAGGGGTTTAATAAATTGCCAGGAAGGTGAGTAGAAGGTCAAAAAGAAGAGAGAAACAACCACAGAGTCACCATCTGCAGGACAGCTCCAAGCTTTGAAAAAATTGGCTGCGTCCTCTCTTCAAATACTTTCTTATGACCAGTGTTCACCAGCCTCTCACAGTACAACTTTACATTTATTGTTCATATTTTGCTTATGCTTTTGAGATACAGACATGTTTTATTTGGACCATACACACACACAGTACAATGCTAGTTATGCCAGTGATTGAAAGAACAAAATTCTCGCCAGACTTAATGGGATCGGGGCTTTTTGCTTAGGCAGAAGAACAAGAAGAGTCAACACTTAGAGACAGAGTATGTTCCAACCGGATGCTTTTACTGCAAGGATAAACAGTCTCCTTCCTTGGAATTTTTCAAGACCCAACCAAAAAAAGCATAAAACAACCTACAGCGAATCCAGTGCTCAGTCTGTTTTGAGCAGGAGACTGGAGCAGAGACCTCATGGTCCTTTCCTACCTGAATGATCCTGTGGTCACAACTCAAGAAGTAACCCTGAATGTGGGAGTGATGCTGAAGTGGAACAGTCAAGCTGGAGTTCTTGGGAAGGATCTGACCCTTCCTGAGGTCACCTCAATACAGAAGAAATGTGTGAAGTCCATCACCGGAGGGGACAGTTCAACTTGCTCTTAGTGATGACCCCTACCCTGCCTCACGGATGCGGAGCGAGTTTCCCATTCAACCTTCATATCAATATTTCCAGGCCTAAGATTTTAATGAATTCTCCATCTCAACAACTCCATTTTTTTTTTTAATTGATAAATTTCTTTCACTGTTTTCAATTAGTTCCAGTAATATATTCAATTCCTTTCATGGACTTAAAATTAACATTCTAGAGAACCAATTAAGATAGACAAATAAAAACTTAATTATTTTTCTTTAAATTTCATGTGAAATATTTTAATCTCCTGGAAGCATTTAGGATTCAAATTAGCTTTTTATAAACAACCTTTTTTTCACTTTGAAAAATATCTTTTTTTATGTATCAAAGAACACATTTTGAAATATTTTTTTATTCTTCTTATAAAAAAATAAAATTACAGTAATGTGTCCTCATCTGCTCTTTCCCACCGAGGACACAGGCTGGACGGCTAAATAAGGCAGTGGGGGAATGGAAGACAGAAAAATAAGAACACAGTCATAACACACCATGTGGAAATATTATGACTAAAAGGTTGTTACTGAATATTGGGTCTTTTTAAAGCAAAGACTAAGGAACCTTCAGCACAGTCTACACCAGAGCTACACTGCCTATGCAAGCAATAGCTCAAATCATTACTTACAGGCACTGCTCTGTGCCATTATCTAAAATGTAGTAGCTTGAATCCGCCAGTTCAGTCTCTCAGGCCATCTTTAGCAACAGCTGGCAATCATGATCTATGCCACTCAATAGTGGAAATTACTTCATAAATGAAACCATCTCTCTGCCAACATCAATAGATGGGACCATAATAGAGATATCCACTGTAATGAGAGGACAAAGAAGGGGGAATCACCTGGGCTGCAACTCTCAAACACAATCTAGTCACTTAAATGGGAAAAAAAATATAAAGCTGGTAGTCAAGATATCAATTTTCCATCAAATTAAAATTCTAACAAGTGAAACAAGCATCTTGAACACACTACAGGAGGAAGGTCAAGAAAAAAAGAACTGGACAAAGAAATGAAGCTGATACTGCCATAAAACATATAAGGCAACATCTCCCTCTCCATTTTCAAAAAAAAAGCTGGTAAGACGTAATCAAGGAAGAAGCAGAAGTTTGGAGTCTGCTATTTATTTCTGAAAATAAAATACCTTTTGGGAAGATTGAAAGTCTGATCAAAAAGCCTCCTAAATCATCTTATATTCTAAGGAGACAGATGGGTGAGCTCAACTAGGAGCAAGATTAGGAAAGCAAGATTCTGAGGAAAATCTCCTAAGAGACATACTAGAGTTTGTACATGTATAAAAAACCCCCAAACAATCTCCAAGTATTTACTCTGTAAAAAGCTTGTGAGTGTAATGTGCCTGGAACTCACTGGCTCTCTATTGCCAGAAGATCCCCATTCTAATGGGCATTCACTAAGGCTTTCACTATTAATGGAAAACATTGCCTTTGGGGGACACACTGTTATCACAACACTGTATGTTCAGAAATAACACTCATCCCCTTCTTGCTTTAACAAAGCAATTTTACTCATGCCTCGTTTTCTTCATGGAAATGAAAGAAAAGGCTGTGAATAGGCTACTAAAATATCCCAATCAGGAGGAACAACATGGTGCACTAAGTGCTAATTAGACACACTCCAGGCCAAGCAACGTTCCTCCCCTATCAAACACAAATTAAATCATCCTGTATGAACTACCACTGCTAGTCACAAAGGCATTTGGTGAAGTTTTAAAAGCCTAAATGATACTTACGAGGTGCTTCTGCCTCCTGCGTCTGATACTAAGAAAGCAAGCAGCAAGGGAAAGCAGGACACAGTTCATTAGACATTAATTCAGGTGACAGAATCAATGGACGCTATTTACTGGTCAGCAGAGCATCAGCCAAGCCTTCGCTTTAGGACCAAAATCAAAACTATTGACAACAGCAATTCCAATAACTTTACCCCTCCCAAGTGTTACTGGAACTTGCTCTCCTTTTGCAATAGTTTCCTTAATGGGAGCTTTGGGACTTCTCAGATCCAGGTGGCTTACTTGGGTGTTAAGGCACCAGAGCTTTCTGTGATGTAAGCTTGCTTTTCCCAGTTCGCTGAATATACTCAAGAGTAGCAAGCAAAATACTTTCCAGCAAGTGTTTACAGGAACAAGCTTCACACATCTATTCTTATTCTGCTTTCGAAAGCCAAAGTCACTTGTGCACGAGGCTTAGTACAAAAAGCCCAGATGATTGCGAGATCTTCACTATATAAACTCAACTGAAAATGATGATGTCTGCCTGACAGACAACTGTGAAGAGATTCCCTCTGTCTCACACAGGATTTTTTAGTTCTTGGTTTAAGAACGCGAGTCCTAGTGTGATTTTACCATCGACAAGCCTTCAGAATGAATTGTTACAATATGCACAATGTCAGCAAATCCATCACCAATACAAAAGTCACCTTTAATTTTCCAGTGTCCCTTAGTATATCTACTGCCTCACCTATATGCCTGAAACTGCTCCTCCTTTTTCCACTCTTCTTAGTTGGCTCGGTACTTACCTGCTCACACACCTCTCCTGTTCACAAAGGGGATTGCTTTTATGTATTCCAGATAACAAAGCATTCCTTCAGAAAGATTCCACATTCAGCTGCAGACACAATAGCACAAACTGAAAAGTTAAGCCTCTACAATTTTTGTTTGTGTGAAATAAAATTCTCTATTTCCTGAAAGGGTCGAGGTTTATTCCACAGTTGCGTTTCTCAACAGAAGCTTTATTACTGTGCGCTGTCTTTCCACAGGAAAACGAAGGCAGTAATTAAGGTGAATCTGAAATATATTTTCTTGTTTTCAGAAACAGATTTTGTAAAATATTACTTTTTTCCAGCTAGAATATTTTCCTATTTAGTCTGCAAAACAGTTTCAGCTATGGAAATCCACTCATGAGGACTGCAGGTAGGTTTTAAATGAAACTCTACCATCAACAACAGCCTAGCTTCCCGACATTTCCCTAGCCTCTCAGTCTCTACCCAGTAGGGCTGTCTAAGCAACAGTGATAAAATCACTCCACCGTGACCCCAACTCAAACCCAGCCTGCTGCAGTAGGCACAACTCAGAAGGAACACAGCTAATTGTTCAAATTGAGTTGTAAAGATTTTTCAGGTGTAGTGCTGTTTACCCAAGTCTTGAAAAAGGAAATATTTATTTTTGAGAATTCATCCCATTCTTCAGAGAGTCTACATCACTCTCCCTCATAGCGCATCCTTCTTCCAAGCATTTTCAGGTGACCATGTCCTCCTCACACTTCTCACCATTACCAGGTCAGAGGTTAGCATATATGTAAATACACACGTATTTAGCTAACAGCTTTTTGTTTTAAGATTTCCATCTACTTCAAGTTGCAAATGAATTCTAACTACAGACTTTACAAGTTATTATCCCCATTAGAATCCTATTGCTATTAAGTAAGATCATTAAGATATCCATAGTTCATTAGCTTCATCGTTATCTGTATTCAAATGTTCTGAAAAACACACCACTTCCCAGAGGAAAAGACAGACTATAACCTGATTTTTACATACTTTACTATTTAACAGCATAACTTTAAACTATCCTCTGGACTAACAAAACCTTAGTGTGCTACTTAAGGAGTCTTGCTCCATCTTGATGGGTCAGGTAGAGCCCCATAAGACTAAGGTCACCAGAAGCAGTTAATTTTCCAGGATCAGGCCCTTCAGTCCATTGAGGCACACTGGTAGTCCCATAGCTAAACACTTTCCTTTGTGCTAGCACTGGATGAACATTAAAAGAAAACAAGCTAGTACCTAGCCGAGCAACTAGGTAAGTACTACGGCTGTATTTTGATGTATTCCATACACAGAGCTCACCACTGACTATAGTTACAAAACATACACATGATAGAAACAGGGTGCAATGGATTTCTCTGCAGCTCAAAGGCTTACAGGAGTTCTTCACAGTGCTTCACAACCCTTATTCTTCCCACACAAATAGTTATGGATCCTCTCAAACTATTAACAGCAAAAAAACTCCAGTTGCTGTTTGAGTTTTGTGGACTGTGGTATCATTTCTTCCTGCTGCAGAAACATCTAGCCCATAAGCAAAATGAAGCAAGGCTCACAAAGCTCTAGTTTGTGCTGACTAGTGCCTTTCAGCTGTGAACTTTGCCAGCAGCTCCTGAAGCCAGTAATTTCCCCTTGCAAAAGGGAGCACAATTCTTGTCTAAAATCTGCCAGACTCCAACTCTCTGTAAAGGGTACCACCAAAACCAAAGCAAGGAAGAGAGGCAACCAAATTTGTGAGAAAATTCTGACAGTGAAATCCCCCTGCCTTCAGGAGATTCATATCCTCACTGTCACTTTGGTCCCAATCCTGCGTCCATATTTTGAATTAGCAAATAAATCGGATAAATGCACGAAGAGCTGCTGTGATTTACAAAAAGTGAATATAAATAACACAAGCGGAGGTTTAAAGTGCTGGACACTTCTGTAACAAGCTCAGTCTCCAAGAGTTACCAAAACTTGGTTTGGATGCTCAGTAAGCCTAGAACACAAGCTGGTCCACCTGGTTTAAAGCAGGACATGCCTTTGTGCTGGAGGAACTAACAGAACCTAGATTTTCAATCTTAAATTTTAACCATGAGAAGAGTCCTTAGTACACAGTACCACATTTCTGCTACTTCTGATGATGATTTGCAAGCATTTTCTTATTGTTAAATTAACACTATTTGCAGCATGCCAAATGTGCACACATGGTACCGCAGAATTTCCAACAGCTTTGAACAGTCTGCACAATTATGAGATGAAGTGCTGATTATGTTTTACTGTAATTGCTCTTTCTAGCAAATGCTTCGGCAAACTGCAGCGGTGCAATTACAATATGTTGATGATCAAGTCTTTCACACCAGCCTGGCATTTTAGGAAGTTTCACCCATTTTTTATTTATTCCGTAAGGAAAAACATGAACGATATTCTCCTTTTGTCACATTAATAACAAATCAACTTTTTACCCTGAAAAGAGAATCAGTGAGACTTTAAAAGAAAGAAGAAGTCTGTACATCTCACTTTCTTGTTTTCCCACTTTAGCTTTGTGAGCCTAAATTGAAGCAACTGGAGCTCCCGAAATAGTTCTCTCAAGACAATCAAACCTACTCAGTCGATAAAACTTTTATACCGTTTTCGACTAAAAAGTGTTATCAGTTTGAGCTTGCCAGTTCTTAATGCAAATGGCAGGATGCTACTAATTCAACATTGTATATCTAAGGCAGTTTTGTAAATAAAATACAATTGCAACTGGTAGTATTTTCTATTCATAGGATTGCAGAGTCATAGAATAACTTCAGTCACAAAGAAGCCTCCAGTGCCGCCTGGTGCAACCACCTCTTCCCATTAGGACCAAATCTGAAGTTATTCAAAGGTCTTAATTTTTTTTCCTATGCACTGCCCCTTCTTGCAACCAGATAATGTCACAAAATCTGAATCGTATGGATGAGTTCAATTTATGCCGCTCCACATTTTGAATTTTGTTGCACTCTGATCCTTCTGATTGATGTGAAGGACTAGTTAATTGGATCAGGTTCGGTTGGACTGAGGAAGGTTGGAACCAATTTCTAGTTTGATGTCTGTTAGTTTGTCAACAAATACTAAAATTTGATGCCAATTCAAATGCACGTTTTCAAAGAACAGATGGCAAACCAACCTGAATGCTTGAGAATTTAATTCCAAGCTGAACATTGTCCCTTTTACTTTCCAAATGAATCTAGATGAGCTTATACAAAACCAACAATTTATATGCACCAGTTCGCTATGTGGATTGATCATAAGAGCAGCTTTATGTTTAATCATAACACTCATAACTTACTCTTTTTTAACCCCTCCTCCAGACATAAAATTCCAGGATCTGCATCATGATTAAGCATTTGGTAATTACACCTAAAGCCAAGAGCCTCATTCATTACACTTCCCCCTGCCCCCATAATTCCAAAGAAAGTTTTATTTCTCAGTAAAACAGCAGCAGCACCTAAAATTCATTTCTAAAATCATCATTCCATTCAAACACATGAAATAGAATTACTTGAATCCTACACATGCATTTTCGGTTTAAAAAGGCAATAATTCATTTCCTTCTATCTTGTCACGACCAGAACCAGGATGAATGTTTTCAGACAGATGTTAATCAAGTCTTACACTAGGAAGGTTATTTGCTTTTCCCAACAGGAGTTATTTTTAAAAGTTTAAGTAATAGAGAAGAAAAATAAAGGCAAAAAAAGAAAAAGTGTCATCCCAAAAAAAACACCTTGAAAAATACTTAAATCCTCCTTCAACTGAATATTTAAGTGTAGACTGATATGATAATAAATCACTATGGTGTCTTTCAGCTGAAGCAACTTCTAGTTTGAAAAAACCTTGAAACATAAGTGAATCACCTTCATTATGCAGTTGTACTTCGTTTTTATACATTTGGAGCTCAGTGATTACAAAGAATGAAAGTCAGTCCTCCACAAGGCATCATTTCTATACATTATATACTCCCTCATGCCAGGAACAACCATCCATGACATATTTGTCTGAATTATTTCGAGCCATTATGAGAAGAATTTCTGTTACACCTGCTTAGCAATACTTTTCCAGGCCATATGCTCTCAAAATAGCCTCTTCTGTGTCAAGACAAGTATAGCATAATGATTCAGTAGAAAGGTGAATCAAAGTCTACTTGAAATTTGTTGTGTAAATGTCCTCACACCATTAGGATCTCCCCATGTTTGGATATATTAATTTATAGAAGTTTTGTAGCTGGGGCAACAGCGGTCAACAGAGGAGTCCCCTTTGACCCAAGTGATTTGAAATTTAGAAAATTAAATATTTAAGAGAAATTTAAAAAAAATTAATAAAGATATTTTCTTTCATGTAATTTTGTGCACAAAGTAGACAATATTCCTGCTCATACAATAACAAGAAACAAAGGCAAGTCTCATCCTTCATGATTCCCATAACCCAAAGACTATGTTTGCTTTTGCTGAGAAAATCTCAAATACAGTATTTCCTACAAACATTTCATTTAGGCAGCATATGAAGATGCAGGCAAAACCAAACCCCAACCCTCTAATAAAAGTCTTCATGAAACTGTTGATTATCAGGGTTTGTTATACCACGATTCCTCAAAATTAAAATAATGCAATGCTTCAAACACACAGGGTGATGTCTACAATGTAGATCATTTTCCCTTTTGATTAAATGGGAGCTGAAATCCCTCAGTATTGCAAATAGGCAGCTAACATCTGCGGCACTGTTTCAATCTTCCTAAAAATTGAAAAAACAGGTATTTATTGGGTTTTTCATCATTACAGCAGTATCGTTTACTTGGTAAAAACCAAGATTCAAAAGAACAAGTCATATTCATTTGTCAACTCAAGTGCTCTCCCAATAAGAAGTGTTGGATTAAAACTTGCAGGGTCAGTTTATTTACCTCTAAACTTCCATTTGAAGAGGAGAACCACTGAACACTGATTACTATGTATTACAATTCATTTCAGCTATGAAATAAATGTGGCTTACTTGCCCTTGCACACTATCTAATTGAGGGCTTTTTGCAGTCAAGATGATAAATATACACATAAAAGGTGGCAATATTTGCAGTCTTATCTTCGTAACTGCTGAGCACAAACCAGATGTGCAAGAGCAGAAGTTTTAAGTGGTAGAGACCCTTACAGCCAACACGAAAGCAGAGAGGATTTGTGCTATCCGGTGAGCAGATAGCACTGTCGTGGCTATCTGCACCTCTCTATCCCACAATAACCCAAGTGATCCCACATCTGGTTTTGGGTTGGCATAGTGACCTGGCACAAAGAGAAATTTTGTAGGTTTTTTCCACTTCTGGGTGTGAGAAATCATGTACTTTCTTCTTAAACGCTAGGGCAGGAAGAAAAATTTTCTCCCAAACATCCCACTAGTGCATCACCTTCATCATATATCGTCTCTTGCCCCTTTTCTATAGCACAAGTGAAGCCTTTCCTCAGTAGTCTTGGAAGCAAAAGAGAATGGAAATTAATAACTACACTGGACTAACTCCCTCACTCCTCCCACCAAACTAATCAGTAATTCACTCCTAACACAGATACTGTTCTCTCTCCTACTAAATCCGAGAGCCAAAACGACTCTTCAAACCAAAAAGCCCAACTGCTTTTAACTTGAACGCACCAGAAGTAATTTGCAGGTTTATATTGTCTTTAACGCAAAGTCGTATCTTGACAGTAAATTCCACAAATATTTGGTAGACTGTACTACTGGAGGATGACCTCTCCCACAACATTAACTTTCCTACTGTAATAAAACTTTTAATTTGAATTCGTAACAGTAAATTTGCATTTATAGTTGAGAAACGTCTCTTCATCTTGATGCAGAATTTCTTTCTCACATAGAATATTCTATGAATATGTATTATTAAAAGGATTGCTATTTGCAGATTTCAAAAGATAGAGCACAGATTACAACAAATATTGAAAATATTTTTTTTAATGACTGCACATTCTTAGGCATAGAACTTAATCTCAAAGTGGGCAGAGGTATAATCCTCAAGGAATAAAACATCATTATAAATTAGAGGAAGAACTAGAAAAAGACCCCTATACATATTAAGCATGTGATTCCGAATCTGCTACGTGCTTCAGACACTTTTCCTACCACTAGGGCTTTCACGGTACATTTTCATAATTCTCCATTTTACGGAAATAATGAGATATTTGTTTTAGGAAGTGCAATGCAGCAAAGTTTAATTCAAATTCACTAATTTTGCTATCCCAGCAGACCTCCAGTACATAATGCACTCACTTTTCTTTTTGTGTCCCGAGCATGATACAGTGTGCATTACAAGACAGAACCCTCAAAACGGTATGGCAATTCCTATGGCACCACTGGCAGACAGGAACCCAACGGGGGAGAAGACAAGACCTTGCAAGAAGGTTGTGATGGCTTGAGAGCCAGGGTCCCAACCACGCCCCCTTGGCAGGAGCTTGGCTGGCTGTGTCTGGGACTAGCTAAAGGAGAAGAACTGCTATAAGGAAAGTACTGGAAAAGGAGTCTCAGTGGAGGTTTCCCCCAGATAGCTCCACTTCAAGCAAGGGCTCTCCTCTTCTTCACTGGGGAGGTCCCACTGAGCCCAAGCTGAGCTCTCCTGCATCTCTGCCTCACCAGGCACCCTGCTTATCCAGACCCTGATGTGCAGATTGAATTTGGACTTGTCTAGTTATTCTGGACTCGTTTAGCCATTGGGACCCTGGCCGAACCTGGGCCTGCCCTGCTCTCCCCACTCAGGTGCTGTGCATCTCCCCCTCGGAGAGGCCAGTGCCTCCAGCAGCCTGGCACTGTGCTTGGCTCCCAGCTCCCCTGCCACAGGGAACTGCTTGTCTTCACTGCTGCCAGACTTCCTTAGGCTTTAGAGGCTCTCATACTACTGAAGCCTAAGACCAATCCACTGAAAGATATTAACTATTCAAACAGTGCGTATACAACTTGACATTGCCATTAAACCAGGGGGATTTGTTAACTTATTCCACATCAGCTCAGAAAGCGTTTCATTTCTGAACTCCGGGACTTTTTGGCTTTTTAAAAAAAATCATATCTGTCAGACTAACCCAAAAATTATTGCACCATAGCTGATATGTTAAGGTTATATGAACATATATTTCCTCCCCCTCATCTTGGAGATGGAGTTCAGCCACTGGGATCCAATTATTCCTGACTTGTTTCAAAGAGTACTTAGGAAGCCATGATCTATTTCCATACCTTACAAAGTGAAGGAGGAACAGGTCGGCTTTAGATGGCCAGAGTATGATTAGGTTTGTTTACTTTCCACATTTACATTTCACATACTAATTGCTTGAAGGAGAAGACAAGAAACAGAGAAGAGGAATAATATCTTTAATGTGGAATCATTTCCATGTGGAAAAAATTCCTCTGAGGTACCAAAAAAAATGGCAAGCAAAGCAAGGACAGACTCGGGACACATGAATAAGGGAGAATTAATAAGCTGCAGAACAACTTTATCTGCAGGAATGTGAAGCCTATTACTTTGACTACTGATAGTATTACTCCCTGCCCTGGACCATCTTTGCAGCAGAAGTTTTACTTCCTCTTATTTATTGTTTGTATGTATAGAGACCGTGGCTCAAAAATATCAAGGCTCTTGGAACAAGAGTTAATATGCACCCAGGGAAAGGGGAAAACCAAATCAAAATATATGGGAAAAACAAGGTAGGTCTGGTGTCCTTATTTTCAATTCAGTAAAATCTTGATCAGTAAAATCAGTCCATCTTGAAAAACCAGCCCATCTAACAACAGTCGGAGCACATAGCTATTATCATCTAGCTACATTATTTTTAGTGGATTCTAAATAAATTATTTCACTGTGTCTTTGTTTCAATGCTTTCCTGTAAGAGTATGCTTGCAAAGGCTAAATCTAATGGTGATTTTCAGTTTAGACTAATACTCATGGACTAAAAAGAAAAAAAAGATTCCCAGTACATAATAAAGCCAAAAAAAACCCCACAATAAAACAAAGAACACGTTGCCTCCTATAGTGCCAAAACACATGGTACTTTCAGAAAATACTCCAGTTAAATGGGATGAATGATTTAAAAATACAGTTTGATCCCAATAATTACATAGGAGGTATATTTTGTATTTGAGAATTAGTTTGTGACTGCAATGGTAATTAAGCACTTAATTATCCTTGTACAGCTTATTTTTAAGGAGGCAAGATGCTTTCAACATGGCCTGACCAAGACTGCACTTGTTAATCAGTTGTTGAAAGTGAAACCTATAATACAGGAGAACTACCACATAAATTTTCCTCCAAATGTCCAATTAAAAAAGAAATGCAAATATGAGTAATGTGGTGATTAACATTTATGAAAATATTATGGAGATATTATATCACTGAAATGTCCAACTTCAACACAGGGATCTCTTTACTGTAAGCTTGGATGTGAAAGGCAGCAGCATCACTTACTAACCTCTTCAGCCTAAACAGAAGACACAAGGCCCCTTCCAGTAAGAAAAAGCATCTCTCTCACATTCATCTTTTTCTAAATGAACTTTCACCTGAGCATATATTCAGCTACCCCTGGAAAGAAAACTCATATTATTTTGTTACTGCCAACCGTGGAATTTTATGTAAACAGCAGATCAGTTAAACAAATGCTGTAGGGCAAACCGTTGTCTGACAAGGGTAAGGAAGACCTGTCTCCGACCATCAGTTTATCTACAACTTCCACTGCTTCTTATGTGAAGGCATAGACATTTGGAAAAGAAGAAAAAAAAAAATTTGCTTTTAGACCTCTTATTTTTGAGTGGTGCCTATTTTTTAATATGTGATGAGCTTTCCCAAGGCTGAGGATCAGGAAACTGAGAGGCAAGTGACAGCAGCAATACCTCCCCAACTAAATGGAAGGCTAAACTGAACTGTGGCCTCTGCAAATGAGCAGCTCTAATAGCACAAGAGGAATTTGTGGGTCAAAGAAACAGAAGATCTCCTACATTTCTTTTTAATCAGCATGAAAAGATTTGCACATTACAATAACTTAAAAAGATAACCCTTTTACTGCCCTATAACAACATTCTAGATTTTAATATTAATACAAATTACACTTGGCATAAACATGATGGGCAACTCAGAAGACAAAGCTCCTCAGAGCGCTAGAAACCGCTGAATATGAATGCACTCCATGTGATCGATTCAGCAATTCCTCCCCCACCTTACTGAACAGAAGCCTAAGGAATAGCTTCTTTAGCAACAGTAATACCCACAAAATTCAGATTAAATCATTACAAACCATACCAGCAACAGAGAGAAAACTAGAGCACTACAAAATTTCCTACCTTGTGTTCTTCACCAGGCAAAGCTAAAAGTGACCTTGCAATTTGAATGACTCAAGTACTTCCCTACTATATGCTTCATCAGCCTGCTATCAAATAAAGTTTGGTAATATTTTGTAAGTTCCTGTGGACTACGGTTTAATGTAAAGACCTTCTGACTGAATTTAGACAAGTTACGTTGTCTGCTGAAAAATTTGACCCATTCAATTCCACTGACATTAGTTTAACCCTAAATATGCATTTACAGCTGCACACTATAAAACAACAACAAAACCACAAAACAAGCAAACAAAAAAAATCACAAACACACCCCCAAACCAAACAAAAAACCCCACATGCTTCCTTGAGGTTAATTCCTGGATGACTGTCCGGGACTTCTCACTTAGAAGTTCCCAGACTAATTTTTAAGTTCAACATAGTGATAAAGGGAACAAAACAGAAAAGACAGAATCAATAGATCAGTACTGTTTGTATGTGATAAAGACAAAATTAACACAAAATTAACACTTCCAGGAAAAACACTGGAAAGGAGACCAAGTAAAGGATCTGTCATGGAGGTGGATCTAAGACATCCATAAATAGAAAAAAGCATTGTCAGAGTAAGAAAAGAAATAAAAAAAAATATATATAAAAAAAGGCAAAAGTGAGGCACTAAGACAAACTTGTGTATTTTCCCAAGCAGCTGATAGATACACTGAGACTTCAGCCAAAGAAAGCTGCAGGGATACAAATCCCAAGTGCAATTTTTTCATTTTCCTGAGAAATGAGCTCCCCTTTTTCAATTACTCTTGGGGATTTAAAACAAAAACAGTCTACAAATGAGAGCAACAAGGCAGTATTCTCTTGATTGAATATCAGGGGTTTTTTTTTTTTTAGTTACTACATTTTTATTCTAGTCATGGGGAAAAAAATATAATATATTCTTGATTTCCACGTCTGTATTTGTCTAGGTAATTGTTGCTGCACAAGAATACTGCTCCCTTACAGTGGGAACGTCAGTCTTGGTTTTACATTCAGATGAAGATTGCAAAAAATTCTAGAGTTCTTTAAATACTGTCTTCAAAACAGTTTTGATTACAGTTCTCCAGAGACCAGACCAAGATTACAGACTACACGACAACTAATTTACCTGTCATTTAGACAGATCTACACTGAAATAGGTTCTGACACAACACAAACAGAAAAAAAAAATATATACATAGATATATAATTAGAACAGCATTTCTGGCAAAACATGTATTTAGTGTTTGCCCTGGTTTTGAAGGTGGCTTTTATTGTTTGTAAGAAATCAGGTTTATCTATGGTATAGAGAACATCAGTCTGAGTACTTTCCTGCCTTTGAGCACATCTGCCATAATTTCAAGCAGAAGAAACCTCGGGTAGAAATAGGCACACAAAGACAAAATACAAGCAAGCAGTCCAGCACGAACGGCTGTCCTGAGTACGCACGGCTGAGAACGCACACCGCAACAGAAAGCTTTAGCTTCAAAGTAGAAGGTGACTTCCTGGCAATTATTCAACACAATTACATCCTATCCAAGGATTTAATGACTCCTCTAAATATTCCTGGAACCTTCTCCACCTTACACATTAGTCACAAGTGCAGAAATGCATTTGCTATCTGGATAGACACTTGAAGAGCAGGCAGCTGGCGGCAGACGCGCTAAGAGATTTCAGCCTTGAAAAAGTTCCAAGTGTGTCTGTGTATTACAGGAGAACAGGGAGCAATTAGACCAAACTATCAATTCGGAGGGTGTTGTAATATTGGATAAGTAGTCTGAATACAAAGGTGACAAAACCTAAACCTCCTTTATGTATGTGAGGTCACACACAGCTTTTCCAAGAAGACAGAAAAGAAGCTGTTGCCAAATGAGTGTGGCACTAAGCCCACACTGCCAACATGCTCCAGACAGGTTGCCAGCTCGAGCTCTGCTTCTCAGCACTAACCCCACCACCGCAGTCTGGCTGCCTGTGAATCTTCACATATTCTCAAAAAGAAATTTGGGTGGGAGAATTTCATGTGACCTTTTTTTAAAGAGCCTACCTAGCAGGTTCTTATTCCAACTTTAGCAAAGAAACCAGAACTATAAACAAAACCATCGTTTTAAAACATGCTTTAGCAGCTTATCATTAGCTTGGCTACCTGCTTACCGTACACAACTGTCACCATGGATTTAGACACGTAAAAGCTGCTCAGTTGGGGAAATTCCCATCAAAAGAGGAAGATGAAATTTTACAGAAAAATTGCTAAGTAGGATCGGACTTAGCCTTTGATTTTGGAGAAATGTGCCCCTGGGAAAGCTGTTCACCAGCTCTTCAAAGCAAGGTATTTTGTCAAAATTGTGCAACATACACTTAGACACTTTATTTAGGGTAGGATGGGGATAACAGGTGAGCAAATAGAAGAGACAGTGTTAAATTAACTAGGTTTTGATTGATTTAGGATGGCACAAAGCCTTCTCTTAACCATAGTTCTTAACAAGCACCTACTTACTAGAAACAGAAAACAAAGTTTGAGAAATATTAAGAAATTCTGTGATTTCTGAGATTCTAATCAAAGCAAATGATGAAAAATCATGACAGCTTAAAAATATAAACTGAAAGAGTAACAGATTTTCTCTTAGTATGTAATCCTGTTCTCTCTGTTGGAAGAGAGCTGTGGAGCTGCTTGTTCCACCCGTCTCCAGAAGCTACTGCAGAGGCCACACATTTCTGCTGGCCCACAGTAAGGCGTGCTTCTCACCACGCTACTGCCAGGGACCAACTGATTTGGATGGAATGATGCAACTGTTGTCACTGAAAAATGTATCAAAACCACAAGGGACAAAGAAAGGGGGCAGGGAGGGGAGGGTAGTGAAAATTGAAATGGTTAGCACTGATTATCCCAGACTTAGGAAGAGGAAGCCTGCTGCTGTTGTACTCAACACTTGCTTGGAACCCTGTTGTCTCCCGAATGAAACAAGACTTTGCATCTGTACTGAATAGTCACACGTAGATCAAATCCTCATACTTATCATCCCATATTCTTTAACAAACCCTAATTTACTTGAGAATGAGCTAATCTCAGTCAAACAAGCTGTGGATGGTTTGTTAAATTCTACAATAATTTGAAGAGCATGAGAGAAGAAAACCAGAAATCTACCTAATAGTGAAATACACAGTTATAGGCACTTTAATGAAGGCTGTAACATTTTTCTTTCTTTTAAGAAGAGAGACTGCAGGTAATAAAACCAAGCAGATGTTTTCCTTAGCTGATATTCTTCTTTAACTTGCATCATATATCATTCTTGTTAAATAAAGTATTTAAGTTGTTTTACTACAAGCTATTCATTGGCTACATTTGGAGCAACTGCTGTGACCTGTCTGACCTACAGAAGTGAAAACAGTATTTGATACCTCTCTACAAGGAACTCACTAAGGAAGAGGCAATAGATGTGCTCAGGATTGAGTATCTCATGTGTTTGAAGGATGACACCTTTGAGGCATGTGCTTTATCCTGGTGAGAAAAGGGAGAATGAGAGAGTAGAGTGAGCAGGAGTTCTACAAACTCCTCCAAAGTTTGAGCCAATACACAGCACAATTAGCTATTCTTCATCCAGTTTACTTCAATAGATTATGGATCAAATCATCCCTATGATCTTCAGCAAGACTGACTGACATTCTTTGAAGGATTAATTGAACCTCAAGTTATTTTGATTTATTCAGAGCTTTACAAATCCAGACGTATTATGCATTGAGTTGACCTAGTTTATTAAATTCTCCTTAACTGACCAAGTTGACATGTAAAAAGTGCTTAGGTACTAAATGTTGACTTCACATCACAGTACCAGGAAGATGATAGGGCACCACGTGTTAAAAGTTCAGCTATTTTCACCAGAAAAGATACAATGAAGTCAGTGTAAAAATCCTAATTATAAAAAAAAATAAAATAAAATCACAACTATCTCAAGCTGACCCTGCAAACGTAAGGTACTCTCCACATACCTCCAATATTGTATTGCTTTGTTACATGAAGACTGCACAGAATTTTTAGCATACTAACATCAGGGAATTGTATTTAAAAACATCTCCGAAGGCTAAATGCTTAGTGTGGTTTTAGCCAGTAATTCTCTTCAGCTTCTAGAGCTGCGTGTCTCACTTTCTCAGTTCATATTTAAAATAAATAGAAATAAGAACAACAACTGGAAAGCTCTTTTAATACCAATCTCTTGATGCTGAAAGTGAAATATTTTGAAGCGCACATTTCAGCTGCAAAAGACATGCTTAAGCCTCTTACAGCTCTACCAGACACACCCAGCAATTGAATACACTTTGGAATTAAATTTCTGGTCCGCCTTGGTTCTGTACCTTCTTTCCAAATCAACATTAGCAATAAATATTATCAGTTCTTCACTTTGGCAGGGGTTTTAACAAAGACTAAGAATTAGAATCAAAACAACTTAGTTTCTGTCACAACTTCAAATATAACAAAGCGTGTTTTACTTAATACAACATAAAATTTGAATATTTTAGATTAAAATAGACCAGGAAAAAAACCCAGGCTTTCAAATTCAATAATATTGGAACTGGCAAAAGAACCTCTGCAAAAAGGTGTTGAAAATAAATTAAAAAAAAAAATCTGTAGAGCAGATTTGATCTTGTTTGCATTTCACAGATTTCTCAGTATTACTTCTGCAAACCATCAGCATCAGCCTAGATAAGTAGAATGTCACCTGATGGTGACAAATGGGCTCCCAGTACTAGTTACTTTAGAGAGAAAACAGCTAAATAATGGTAGTAGAAATTATAAAAGTAGTTTTCAGCAATGTAAGATTTACTATTTATTCCTTACAATTTAGGTTTCAACTATTCCTTTACATTACTACATTCCACTGGTATTGCAACATTCCCTTCTTTTCCAACAGCATATTTAAAGCCATGCATCTTAATTGGCAACTTTCATGCATGCACAGAAAAAATTGGCTATTTGTCTGATGTCAGTGGATTAGAAACGATGTTTCCTTTACATTATAGGAAGGGATATGTTCCTTATACAGGACATACACTCCAAAAATCACTTCAAGACTTCAATCACAGCAGGAACAAGCCTCAAATGCTCTTCAGCTCTCCCATTCCCTCTGATGCTATCTATCAAAATCAATCCAGGAAGGTTTGTTATAAAACACAGATTGAGAGGGCTGTTCAGAAGCTGGGTTTTGAACTGTTGTTATCCTTGCTATCTACAAGAGAAACAACCAGTAAGATGAGGATTTGCATGGTAGTTCCATTTCGAGGCAGTTTTGCAGGTAGGCTTTGGTTGTTCATAATCGAAAAGAGGACTGTGAGAAAATGCTGATAGAAACAAATGTATTATATGCTGTGTTAATGCAAAAAGTTAACTCCATCTGATAAATGCACTTGGAAGAATGCTTCAGCCAGATTTCTTACAGCACGGGATTTAAAGGTTGTTTTTATGAATCCATGAAGAACTTGACAAGAGCATGTTGGTGTGTTCTTAAAAAGATACAAATTATTATGAAGCAGAAGGGACTGGACGAATAAAAAAAGTCTTTTTTTATATGTATTTCTATATTCTGGTGAAACAGAACGCTTGAGAGCAGAGGAACTTTAAAGAAAACTGAAGAGGTGGCTGGAAATATTCCTGTGAAGATAGTTTGACAAGACAAGGCTAGCAGAACAAAGACCACAGGATCTTCTCCACCTAATTCCCATCTGACTTGACAATGCCCTCCCATCAGATGAGTGGACTGGAGGAAATAATTAGCATTGAATTCTTCTCCTTGTATCTATCTTGTCCTGGCTGAATTTCGCTGGCTATTACATTTTCTTGTATAAGATTTTATACAACTCTTTCTAGAGGGATCCTTTTGTGGATAACACGGAATAACAATGACATCAAGAGGAAGCCTTTAGTCCCTCTGATAACTGTTTAAAACCAATTAAAATTGCGTTGTTCTTCGATGGTCTGTTCATCTCCCGGTTAAGTGCATGACATACTGTGATAAAAAAATAGTGGAACAGTGGAAGAAGCATAATGAAGTACTGGAGGTCCTTTCCTGAACAAGAGGACAGCAAGACTATACTTCTGGCTAGTCAGAAGAAGAAAAACAAAAAGCAGATCTGTTCACTATTACCCTTTTATATGATGAATAGATAGTGTAAGTTACAATTGGCTGAAAAGTCATCATCATCTCACATATTGCTAAGACTTCCCTTTTGGATTTTAAGATGATGGCTCTTTTTCAGCTGATTCCATTGAGGATGTTAACAGGTTCTAGCACCAATTTTGAGAACAAGAAAGAGAAGTTAACTCTTGATGGAAGTTTATGTACCTTAAAATTCCCCAGCCAGGTATTGCTGCTTCTGACAGTTTAATTTATTAGCAATTAATTCCCAAAGCAACTCCAAAAATGGATTTAGCTCTTGGTATTTTTCAACATTTTTAATAGTCATCTGTGATAGTGCTAAGAATCATACACTACACCATATAATTTTACCCTTTTCTCTTCTAAATGAGACCAAGATGGGATCAATCATTTTGCCAGCTGAAAAGTAAATTCTGTATGATCTACTGGATTCGACAGATAAAAGCAGAATGCCCCTTTAAGATCATTTCAGACACCTACTCAGCTCTCAGGCTGCACGAGGAAACAGTTGAAACCAGTCTGTTCTACAGGGCAGCGTGGCCTGGATATGTCAGAGATATGAAATAAGAGGACCTAGCTAGTTCATCAATTTTACCTAGCACTGGCTCAACAGCGAGACTAGCAGCTGTGGGGAATGCTGACCCAGCGGACCATTCAGTCAAAAGGACAAACAAATTGGTATCACTAGGAACATTATGAGAAGCTACGAGCAAGAATAAAATCAAAGAGGCAAGCGGTTTCACTTTTCCTGGGGGTATAATCAAGGTAAAAGGCCTAGAAAATATTTTAGAAGATGCTGGGAAAACAGAAAATCTACCTTGCAATCAAGAGTGAGGAAACAGAGCTTCTTTATTTACATATCTTGAAGTGCATCTCAATTTGTTTCCTACACGTCCTAACTAAATACAAACTACAAGAGAGAGACAGAGAAGAACCTTCACCATGGTTCCAACAATCAAATCTCTAGTTCTGTACAAATCCAAATTAATCTTGGAAAGTCTTCTGGTTACATTTTCCACTGACTTTAAAGCTCAAGGACCCATCAGTGTAACAAGCAGAAGATTGTCCATAGCTCATATGGAATATGTGTCAAGATCTAGATAACAGCCCAGCAAGCTTCATTGAGTTTTCTGAACACATGCATAGCTGTTTTTAGGACATGGCATAATTTAGAGCAAACATATACTGAGAAGGACTGTGTTCATGAACAAACCGCTTTCTTCAGTGTTCATCTATGTTGATTGTATTTTTCAGTGGGATTGAGAGAAGATAACTAAAATGGGACTCGAGACACTATAGGTTTGAATAGCCTCAAGTGTTTGGTTGTTAAGATTTATGTTGGCAGAAGAGAAACAAACTTCCAAAGTAGTAAAAAGGATATTAAGAAAGATTGCTCATAACGTCAAAATAACCAAGACCCTTCTCATAATTCTGCTTATATTTTCTTGATCTTTGGTGATATTTCAGTGATAAGATTTTGTTTAGATGTAACAGATTTTATTCACAAGGTAAATAAATACATTTGAGGTATGCTAGATACTACAAACAAGTTCTCCCCTGTTTCTAAGAGAGTGTGGTCCAGGATGTGGTCCAGATCCCTCCCAGGGATGCCAACGCTTGCTTTTAAGCATTGGCGTAAGCACGATAAGATAATTATAATCCAAAAGATCCTAGTTATCTGAAATGCTATATTTCTGACACCAGTATGTGTCATTATGGCTCAAGCTGGGCAAAAACATTTCTTAAGCATTCAGTGAGACATTAAGAAATGTTTTCATGGTGTCAAATGTTACATGACAATACTAACACTTGCACTAAACTGTGCTTAAAATAAATGGAACCTTCTAGAAGCCACAAAGACTAAATTCTTTTTCCTCACCCTTCTAACACCACAGAAAAAGATACCCGCAGGTCTTCTGCCTCAAAAAGAGGTCCCTAAATGAACCTTGATACAAAACATCCCACCTGAGATATAATGACAGACAACAAAACCCGTATGTAAGTTCTGAGACCTGGTCTTCAAGGCTAAGTACAATACTGAAACATCAATAACTTCTTCCTAAAATGACGATATTCAAAACTGTCTCTTGAAAAGGTTAAAGACATTTTCAAAATTTATGAGCTGAAAAGAGCAGCTGGAATAAGAATCATCATCCGCTGTTGATACATCAGAGAGTCTTGCATCATATTGCCAGCGTCGCCTCTAACGAGCACTTACCAGAGCAACCTCATCACAGGTTACCTAGGCAGATTCCAGATTAGAACAGAACTGAATGAAGGTGCATGTGATTATCAGAAAAAATAATAGGTTTTATTCCAACCTGAGCAAGGGCTGTCTCTCTGGAGCTCTGTAGTCCCAGTCCTGGGCAAACACGAGGGTGTAGTTAACATTCCAGTGGGGGTGTCTTTTTTGACAGGGTGATGGTCCAGGAATGCTCCAGGGCTGGGTATATAATTCGTACCATGAGCCAAACAGATTTTTTTTAGAAATCTGTATGTCTCACCACAGGGTGCTTATGTTAAGAGAATGCTAGCCCGTTCCTACATGAAAAAAATAATTCCTTCTCAGTATAACCTCTGAACAGAGTCCTGTATCAGCACACACATACCTACCTGAAGCAGCTTTGTTCTGTCTCTTGTGATTACAAAGCATTTATTTCCTAATAATATATAGTCTGCTGTTGTAAACAGATTTTTTTTTTTTTATCCAATTTATTTCAATGGACTCATGTTACTATCTAAATACTCATGGTCTACGAGTCCTAGGATTTTGTTCCTAGACAGGTTTAGGTGTTTTCGTTGGATTTTTTTT
>JAAGNO010024365.1:251655-278645 GCA_033439905.1 Ceryle rudis
GATGTGTCATCAAGTGAATCATAAAATCTTTGTTGTTTGTGCCAACATTTGAAAATACACTAGAGAAATTAGAAATGTGCGCTCCATATATCAAAGAAATATGGTAAGTAGTTACTGAGAATTTACTAGACCCTATGGAAGTGCTGCACAAACAGCTGTCCTCAAATTTGCAGAGCAAACAGATTTAGGCAAATACAAGCTGTACAAGTCTTCGCACACCTCATGCCTTGCCTGAAGTTATCCCACCTATTCCCTGATGTCTGTGATCCAGGGACTGTGTGCAACAAAGCCATCTTTTCATCACATTATTTGGAACAAAACCAGGCTTAGTTATTATTTATAGCTTATTCTGATCTGACAAAACCTAAGCCAAGTTTTGTATGCTTACAGAGTTACAGAAGTCCTCAAAGACCATGGTGTACAGATGTATGCAGCTCCATTTCTAAATTTAAGCCTTCCGGCTTATTCCTAGCAATGCATTTCAGACTTTCAAAAACTCACTTCATCGTTGTTGCGTAACTTCTTGTGCTGTTGATATTCATTATTCTCAAGTCTCTGCAACAGTTTTGCTCACCACTACCCGTCACAGCTCTCAAGAGGCCATTCAATGTCCTGAATATTTGAATTACACACTAACAGAAGGGTCCTGTTTCAATATGCTGGGCGGATAGGGAATGGAGGTCTTGCACTTCAACCACACAAATCAGTGGGGCATTTCAAAAAGGTAATATGAAAGATTTATTATCCAGTTTTCAGGGTTCATATATATTGTTTTCTGACAATAGTTTAATAGTGGCACATCAAATTCAGGTTTTGGAAATAATTCATCATATTCTGAAGGGATTTTGGTTTGCACTCCAGAGTAACTAAAAATCTCAAACTCAGCTTGATACTGAAGCCTGAACATCCCTGAACACTGCTCTGAAATCCTGTATGTTTCCCATTTTTAGACCTTTCCTCACATATTAATTCCTCCCAGCTCAATGAGCGCTTTCAGCATGCAGCGCACAGAAAGCTGTCACCAATACCATGGCTGAGAAACCACTGGGACCAACAGCATCCACAGTGAACTGACATCCAAGATCTCACTCGTGTTAATAGCTGTTGATATCTCTCCACAAGGGTTTCTTAGTGGCTAACCTTATTCGCTTCTATTCAGACAGGCTCTCCATCCAAATAAGCAGCTCCCCGTGATCTTTTGCATTAAAAGGGCAACAGATGGGGTTTTTCCTACGACTGCCTGAATGGAAAGTAGCACAACATGCTAACACAGAATTGGTAGCAATCAGCTAATAGATGACCTCATGGAACTCTAATGATCTATCCATCGTTCAAAAATCAATTCAAGAGATATGCCTGCTTTTAAATGAGGTACAAAAGCCACACATATGAGCTGCATTAAAGTTTTAAACAAACAGCTAGAAGCACTGGCTCCTACAAAGCACTCATTACTTTTTTATCTCCATGCTTTCTTTTCTTTTTATTTCTTTTTTTTTTTTAATCAGAGATTAGCTTAACCACAGTTACAGACACATCACCTTTTAAAAACAGAACCTGTTGGACAGATCTTAGTTTAAAACTCAAGCACAAAATATTGGCTCTTTTCACAGCATTGAAGGTTTCCTGAACTTCTCACCAGCCTGCTGTGCTGGGTACAAAAGGTATTATTCCCTTTCTATTGCAAGAAAAATAGAATTAAGGAAGTAAAAATCTGCCCAGGTCAAACCACTAGAGTATAATGAAATAAAGAAATACAAAGATTTATACTCTCAAGAAGCATCTGGGGGTAGAGAACATACAGAGAATAAAATAAAGTCTGAAGCACTGTACAACGTGGGTGCTTTTTCCTTTGAAATGAACGCTGACCAGAGATTGCAGCCTAAACAGCAATGAACAAAACTTAAACACTGGAAACCAGGCTTCAAATACGTATCTACGTTTTCAAACGATATTAGCATTTCATTTCTCTGATAATGCTCTGCTGCTATTATTGTTATAAAAAGATGCCGCAACTAAGGTCAGCTTAGGTCACTGTGTTTTCAGCTACACACAAAACTCAGGGCCAATATATAAATGGCCTAAACACGTATTACCACACTTTTCCATATGCTGTTACTTTTAGCCAGCAACGTATAATTTCTGTCTGGAGAAGATACTGGTTGTGGTGTGTTCAGCAATTCTGTCCAACAAAACTCCTCCCCATAAATCTGTGTTCCGGTACGTGACCAGTGAAAACATTTCATTACAATACTTCATACTATACCAGTATTTCATGGCAATGCAGTCTCATGTCAAAAATACAGATGTGCAACTTGAGCTCATCAAATAGAATCCATCAGTACAGCACCTAGGTTAGAAATCTAATTTATTTTGTGCATCTGCTGAGCACCAATGGAAAAATGGTTCAGCTTTGCTTTATTCTGTTGTCCAGAAGAAAACAGGGCAACACATGAACACAATCAAAAATTGTGTGTACATTTGCTTAGACACTGAATAAGAACTGAAGATTCCCACTAGTTCTGCTTCCTCTGCGAGTCTGTGGTAGCATATGCTAACGTAACTAAGCTCCAGGGGTACAGAGATGGGTTGCTAAAATATAGTCCACATTTTCATAGATCTTAATCTAGTGAGAATCGCTTTGTCTTCAGGAAAAAAAAAAGAGGACTAGTGTTCTAGCCTGTGAAAACAGGCCCCTGTACAACTGAACTATCCCACGTTCACATGTGAACGTAGCAAAGAATTCACCTTGGATTCAAGACTCCTGTCAGTGTAAATGGGAAGCTCAGCTTCCAAAGGAATTTCTGCTTACTTAATTCTGTTGGGATTACTTCTGTTTTATTCACAATGCTTGAATAAAATAGAATACATGGAAGCCACTGCCATGCATCCACACTTGTCTCATTTCACAGTTTCTCAGCTGACAGCAGCTCCTCCTCTCCTCTTAAAGCTGAGCCTTAACTGGCCAATACATTTCAATGACAATTTCAGGTGTTACAGGAAGAAGTAAACTGGTAGTACTGGACAAGTTCCCAAATGCCAGGACAATACGGTCCCCAGCTATATCAGGTAAATACTACAACAACAACAAAAAAGCCATCTGCTACTTTCAGGGAAACCAATGATGAAGCAAGCAATGTTCCAGGGAATATCCCTCGTGGGAAATAGCAGAGCTCTCACTCATCTGAGACAGCCTCTCTATTTAAGTAAACACACTGGAGTGTTCATCAGGCTCACCCGAGCCTGCAGTTTTGGCAGCTAGAAAAGTGCTCTTGTGTTTCTACTTCATCTTGTTAAGTGGCACCTTAAAACAGATAGAACAATAGGATTAATGGTTATTTTACTTATCTGCCTGAAGGCAATAGGCACAACAGAAATCTTCTCAATAACAGGAAAAGCTCAGTAGCACATTTGAAGAGGGCCTGGATTTGAGGCAGAGTGAATAAGATGACTGGAAAATTTACATCTGTAGTAAGATGTAAATAAAAGCCAAGGATTTTACTCCCTAGTGGGTATTTTGACCAAATCAGCTCCACTCAGCCGATATGATTTCACAATACCAAAAAGCCCCCATGATTTACAGTAACCCCCTAAATGAGAACTGTCACTAATGATTTCCCTCACTGGTCAGTTTTGTACTTTTACAGTAACAATTTGTATAAATTAAATCTTCAAAATTCAGACCTCAGATTAAAGATCCAGGAAAAAAGGTTTTTTTCAGGGAAGAGTGTTTTGCATCACACAGTAGGTGTGTGTCATCTTGTCCCCATATCCTATGCTTGCTCTGAATCCAGGTTGCATAGGAAATGACTGTAATCTGTCTTCCTTTTCAACTGTGGAATCACTGTAGGAGCCAATTTTATAGTTTTAATTGTCCTTAGTGACTGGTTTACCATAGCTTTATAGTGCAGTAACATAAGTGCACCTATCAAAGCAAGACTGCAGCTGCTGGTAGAAATTTTCCCCAAACTCAAAGTATCTTGGGATTAACAAAAACACCCGCACAAAAACAAACAAGCAAAAAAACCACACAACACAAAACATACACACACACAAAAACCCAAACAACACAAAACACGCCACCAAAACCAACCAGACACACCAAAAGACCCAAAAGGTTGAAACTGGCATCACTGATCCCTGCTTGTGGGAATGTCAAGTCAGATATACACATATACCCTACTGAGGCAAGATTTACTCACTGAAGTCATTCTGAAATGCATTATCTGTTGGGGATGATGAGCAGCTGCACAATTTGCTGCCTAGAATTCCTTGGGTTCCCCCCATGCTGTAAGCTACTGAACTAGTATTTCCTTTTAGCAGCTAACAAGCACCTAGTTCTCATAGTATCTAACATTAATAAAGGGATTTTCCTTTTAATCTCAGCTACAGCCCTGAAATGTGCATTCGTATCTTGCTGGCTTGGTAAAACATGGGGAGCAACTACACTGTGCCCTCCAGTTTTTCACCTTCCCCAGACTACTATTTCACCCCCAAAAACAACCTGCTGCTTATACCATTGTAGTTAAGGAAACTTTCTCTTCATCACTGAAGAAGCACAATTTCCAGGCTAGGACATTCTTCATTACAAATCAACTACTTCTGCACCTTGATTCCCACAGCTTTTTGAGCAGATTAGCAATAAAATCGACTACTCTTGATCTACATTGAAATGATCATTAGCAAGATGACAAACACTCCCCCTGAATTTTGCATTGGACAGCAGTAATGAACTAGTTAATGTACGTTATCATGTCCTTTCCACAGGGTTACCAATTATATTTCCTTGATTTAAATAATATAGTTCCTGCGCTCCCGATTCCCCCTGCCCCAAGATCTTTATACTCAGAGTGCAAGAGTTTCCTCAGTTACGTTTTCTCCTGCAGTAGTTTCACAAGGTGACAAGATCATATGTCCTAAACATAATCCAAGTAACGAAACTTGCATAGAAGACCTTGGGATTCTCACCTCTCCCCCACTTCATGGTTAAATGCTCCAGTAGCAGCTGACAGCACTGAAAGCACGCATCCAATAAGTATTTTGTAATTTCACAAATTATATTTTCCCTTTTCCAAGGGGCTACTACCCACGCACACAGAGCAATGTCTTTTCATGCTTCCTTCAGAGTCCATGCCATGAAATTTAGACAAAACAGTGGCCTATTTTTTTTTTTATTTTAAAAGTGCTTTTTAGTAGACACAACATTACCCAATATTAATCCATTTAATTTTAAATGGCTTATTTTTTCATTTAGACTTTAACTTGCCAGTATTCTTCAGATTCTTATTTTTCTAGATTTATAGGATTTACCAGTGGACTACAAATCAGTGATAGGCAAAAATTTCCTTTTCCTTCCTCTGAAATTTACTGCTTTGTCTCCAGGAAATCTTGAAGCATTGCATGACAAATGGGCCATGACTTAAGGACATTTTAGTACACCACAAGGGTTGAAGCTGAAGGCTTTAAGCATTGCTGAGCCAGCCCATGGTTGCATTAAAGATTTAGCAATTCAGAGCTGTAAAAGCACAGTTTATGCATTTCTCAGTCATAAGTTAAGTACCGATGCCCAAGCTCTGGAGTAAAACACTAATGCTAATAATTTTTATTTTATAGTCTGAGCTGTTTATCTGTGGCTTACATACAAAATTGCAATCAAATCAATTTCAGAAAGGTCAAATAAACAGAATAAGATGGAGATGCGCATTCTGCATTTTAAGATGAGTTTGAAAAACCAACATATTTTCTGGTGAAGCTGAAATCATTTCAACCTCTCAAAAGGAGCATATTTTGCTTTGCTTCAAGACCTATCATTCATTTTCCATTTGCGCAAACCTCAAAATATAGAGAGATCTAACTAGAAAGAGCTGTTGTGGCACTGTGATCCTGCTAGCTAGCTACAAATTACTTTGTAGGAACAGAAAATATACAACTGGTTTGGGAGCTACGGACATGTTTTTTATCCGCTTATTGCAAGTAGTTAAGAAACCTAAACCTCTATGCAAAGCTTCCTCTTGTCCCTCTTGGCTGGTTTTTAAAAGTATTAACGCAGCCACTGGTCCAGAATCTGTGGTAAGTCAAACCTACAAATACTCCACGGCTGGCACAGATGATGCTGGTAAACGTTTCCCACTTGTGTTTCACAACAGCAATGTTGTTCGTAGATCTGCAGTGCAGAGAGAAGGCTGGAAAATAGACATAGGAAGGAAGGACAGATTTTGATTATGGCATGAGAAACACATAACTCACTTTCCTTTTCTGTCAGAATTGTGTGGACAACTCATTTAGTATCTTGATGTTACAGACCGCACACATCTCAAAGCCCACTGTGTATCAGATGCACGCTGTGAAGACTCATAAAACAGCATCAGAGAAGCTGGTTCTTACAGTGATGAGTTTATATAAATACTATGGATCAAATATATTGCTATTTACCACTCTTCACATCCTAAAGTTCTGGAAAGAAATTGCATACATTCAGTAATGTCTTATCTTCCATCGTTGTCCAATTAAGATAGACGGTTATTACAAGAGGAACAAGACAGTCAAAAATCAGTGCATTATTCTCCTTAACACGTATCCATAAAATAGTCTGTGATTTAGAAAGGTGAGGAGAGTCACTAGGTTTTCCAGTTGGATGTAAAACAAGCAGGAAGTAAATTAATGCACATCTTTGGGGATATAATAAACCTGAAGTCGAACCTTTACTGAATTCAAAACGGTCAAACGGAATCAAATTGCAATCCAATTCACACAGGAGACAGGACTTCTAAATTCCCCCAATGAAAATTATTCTTGAAAGATTTACATTTAACATTCAATTCCATATAATGACAAAACTCAGCATTTAGAGTGTGAAGATTAAAGATTCACCCCAAATATTTATTTTAAAGGCGATTCATACCGAAATGTAACTTCACAAATGCAAAATGACCTATGAATTTCACCAGCAACATGCGATTAGTCTGTAGCACGCACACCTAGCAAAAAATACAAAGCTTGTGAATTAAGGCAGTAGAACCCAAATTTTTAGCCTTGTAAAGAAGTAAGCTAGTGTTTAATAATATTACACAGTCATAAAATGTCTATAGGAGAGAACCCTGAACACTTGGACAATTCTGAAAGTCCTCCTGAGTGGCTGCATTTTTTAACATCTAGATACTTTTCAAAGGCTCTCAAACAATACATTTTTATTTTTTCATTATAATAAAAAAAATAAATTAAATATATATATATTCATAGTCTGGAAAGGCTATCAATGTATAGACAGAAAAACAGCCTGACCCTGAAAAGGGTTGTTATCTACAAAGCAATCTTTAATTTCTAACTGTGCTTCAATGACTACAGTCACTACTGGCCTCTCTTAGCCTGTAATACTGAGAGAATTTTGCAGTGAAGAAATCAGGTCTAGGATAACAGGGTGAAAGGGCAGCTATAAATTTAGTTCTGTCTGGAAACAAGAAATATCGGACAGATCTAAGATAGAAAAACAGGCCTGAATACTAATGAAACTGTGGTAATGGAATAAGACCAGACAGGAAGGTCGCTAAAAATAGCTCTTGGTGTTATCTTCCGAAGAGAGTTTCAAAGTGAACCACAAAAACCACTGAATAAAAATTCAGAAGCTTTTCTGACTGAAAAACAAAGGAGGCAAAATAACATCAACGCTGATGAATCACAACATTACTGTTAACTCAAGAATTAAGTTTTACACGCCTCCTCAAAAATTCTGCCACCAATGGTCTCTTTAATTCATTTACTTGTGACAGTTGCAACGAAAAGACTAAGACGTGCAATATCACATGATAAAATCCAAGGAACTCTTAGTAGCAGCTCATTTTGCATTATCTTGATCGTAACATGCTGGGAAAGCGGACCATTAATACTCTGCAAATAGGACTGGGTGCTGTTTTATTACAGGATGGTGTTCTAATTGTCCTTGCTGCTGGAGCAATCATTCATATCGGAAAGCACTTAGCCCAAGACTAAATAAGAGGCAGTTGTTCTACTAAGAGCTGTGAAAGGTTTCTTTAATATGTTTCTTTCGAACAAAGTACTTGGAGGAGCTAATGTGAAGCAGATGTTTCTGAATTACCCCAGAGAATACGAAAAGACCTATTTCATCATTTTATGGAATGAGATATTACCCAAGGCAAATGCTGGCAATAAAATTTTCCCACAGGATTCCTGTTGATATTAGGGATATTATCTTACCCTAAATATAACAAGAATTTAATTTGCACAAGTGAAGCAAGTACACAAATTTGCTGGAAGGCAATAGTAAAGACATTAAAGCACCTTTGAAAGACTAACAGGTTTCCTACACAGTTTGCAAGTTGCAATGGTTTCCGTAACTACTTTGAACAATTTTCTCAACTCCCAACATTTCCAAACCTCAAGAGATTCTTTTTTTTTAATTGCCTAAGACATGGGGACTGCTGTGATCTTAACCATTCCAAAAAAGTCCCACAGATGTCACATCCTATGCCATACATTCCTCAAGTCTCCTAACTTCACTGTGCAATCATCAAATTTGCTCAATTAGTTAGCCAAAAAACCCCAAAGCTATTTTTGAGGCTGGATTCTGTGGGAAATCTAATAACAAGTCCTGCTCTGGAGATGCTGATGTGGAAAGAATAAGGAACTTTGAGGTAGTTCTACATCAGCACTACTTCTAAGGATGTTACTTTTTTGTTAAAACACAGTAGTTTCAGGTGAGGGACCCAACCAAGCCAGCCAGCTTCTCCACATGAGTTCCAAGAAATTAATTTGAAAAATCTGTGTGGGAGAAACTGAGCTTCCCTTCCAGCCCTTCTCTCACACACTCACTTGCACAGAAGGATGCTGAGGAGGGTGGGCAGTTCATATGCAGACACCAATACCCATCAGACATTACAACCACACAGGTCAAGTGCTGTTCAGACACAAATGGGTCAGCTTGAGAACTGGGAAGTCACAACCGGTACCAGGGAGACGATTACCTCACACTTCTGTCTGTGTTGAACACATCTGACGCAGCAGTCAGACCAAGTAATTATCCTTTAAAAAAGGACAAGGCATAGCAGTGCATGAATTTATATCATCCACATAAATCAGCTTTATCTGTTTATATTTTATACTCACAGAACTGGCAACAACTGACAGTAACTTTTTGCAGTGTCACAGAGGGGCACTGCTCACAAAGCTGGCATTCGACACTTGTTTTGCAGGTCCAACATCAGGAAGTAGATTTAGACCAGAGAGCTCTAGTTTAGGCTCATTTAAACTACACATTGCAATCTGCTTAAGCTGATGTTGAGAAAAAAACAAGACTTGGTGATCTGCAAGTCTACCACTGAACCACAGAGCCTATCCATCAGCAGAGCTTTTGTAAAGGAGACATACACAGTGTGGATTTCTCCTGGGCATCAGACCCCGGACCTGCTTTCGCACCTCACTCATCAGTTTACTTTTCCAGCTATTTGCAAATCTATCTTGATAATATAAATGGACAATTCTGATCCTTAAAACCATCAAAGTCAGTGGAAGCATTTTGAGACCACATAACATTTCCTGAGGGATTTAAAACATGTAAAACCTTTGTACAAGAACGAGGAGAGAAAATCCTTTCTCTCCATTTTAAACAACTAGCGAGGTAGTTATTGTTAATATAGCTTAAATACTTAAATGTTCTATATCCATAAGATACAAAAAAAGCATCAGGTGGTACGTGGTGATGTGAGCAGGGAAGAAAAAATACCCTATTCTCAGGTAACTCGTTATGATGCAATGTTCTACTATACAATTTCAGAGATATTAATGCAACGTACAAGAAAGATTGCTGCTCTGTTGCTGCAGGGAAGATTGTATGAAGATCACAGCTTTGTTTTTATTGTTCTTGGCTTCTTAAAAAAAAATTGCACTTTTTTCTTTTAGACACTTTTTTCAGCTGAACACGTGAAAAACAAAATGACACTTCCATTCTGAGATGAATAGCTACATATTATTGAACAAGCATTTCTGACTTTTAATCTGAGTATTTCAATGCATTATTCATATTTACCAACTCACTTGAAAAATCCTCCCTCACTCCTATCCTACCATTTCCTAAAGCAATGGAAAGCAGTATTTCAGGAAATTACTTTATACTTGTAATAAAGAGGTATTTCCATATTAAAAATCTGGAGAACAACTACAATCATAACAGAACACATGGCTTCAAGGAAGTAGCTGTTATATTATAATAAGAAATTAATGAACAAGTTGGCCTTAGAACTAAATAAGCGAAAAGCCTTTTAAAGATGACAGTGAAGTTTATTACAACACAGTCTGCAGTCATTTCTCCTGCATACATATATGTTGCTGAAGATTCAACAGGATTTTATGAGAAGCACCGATGGATTGCGCAAAAATTGTTTAGATTTTTAATCATCATCTACCTATTGCATAATTTATAAAATACCTGCATTTCCCGCCCCCCCCCGGATCTCTTTTTGCAATCCTGTGATCCTTGGAATCGCTATTTCTATCATATAGAAAGGCTTTAAAAGTATGAACAAGTGGACACAAACATTTTTTTATCCCTCCTTTGTGAGCTTCTGGTAAAATCCACGATCTCCATGGAATCAAGGATATGTTTTCACTCCAAGTCAATCACCTGATTTCAGCAGTGATCGTTCGGTGACATAAATAGGGGCATTTATGTCTTTATGTCCCCCGTAAAAAAAGCTGATTACGTAGCTTCCATGGCCTGATCAAAAAGTAGGAACATTCATAGATAGGGCCAAAAGGAACTTTAATTTTAGAATTCAATTCTGTGAAATACTCCAAAACTGCACGTGCATTGTGATTACCTTGGGAACTGCTGTGCTACCTCAAAACCAGATGCTAAATTAAGAGAGCACTAATTACAGAATAAGGGCCCACTAAATCAGATTTGATGCTGTGGCACTGTTGTTATTGACATTCCCGTTAGTTTAAAAGAGAAAAGCAAATTCCTAGCAGGCGAGTCACGCTTTGTACATCACTTTCTGGCCCTATGAGGTTGAACTTAACACCTTACCACTATTTACTGGTAACAAAAGCAGTGACATGGCATTCTTCCACTGTTAGTTTGTAACTGGTTTCAGTACAGTTCCAGTGGATGACTGTGTAGTTACAAAAGCAGAGCCACTCAAACAGTACATTATAAAAGGCTCCTTTCACATAATGATCTAATTGAATAGCAGCTCTCAGTCAAGGTGGTGGCTCAAGTGTCATTTTAAGAAGCAGGAAAACATCACCTCCAATGTCAACAAGAACGATGAAGCAAGAATAACAGCAACTACTTAAAACTGCTTAATAAGAAGAAAATAAGTCAAAGACATTCTTAGAATTCTGTTTTAGCAAGCCCTTTCCTGTATAGGTTCACATTGTATTTCTGCTCTTGCTGCTATAAACAGCGATGTGATTTTCAGAACTACTAATCCCACCTACAGACACTACAGTTTCTTCCATTGTAAATTCAACCTAAGGATTTCCAACAACTGCAGGTCAGACAGTAGCTGACAACATTTAATCAGGCAACATGTATTAAAAAATAAAAACCACAGACCGATAGGGGGAAAAAAATCTACTACTAAATATTAGACAAGAAGCCATATTCATTTGCATATCAGCCCAAATTATATTTCTATCTTTACACTAACCAGAAGGAAAGCAGCATCATTAAAAGTGAAGGTGCACTCAGATAATCCAACATATACAGGGGAAACAATGAAGAGAGATCACACCTGTCCATCCCGCAGCTTCCTAAGTGCTTTCAGACACACCACTCAACTGAAATGTTAGTTTGTCTATCTGGAAACTGCACAGAGCAGAACAGCAGAGGAGAAAAAGGAATGTCTGGCAGAGGACATATGGGGCCTGTGTTTATACACAGCAAGATCCTTTGGACTAAGAGGTTTGTAGCAAAAAAAAACATTGAAAAAAAGGCTATTCTCCCTTTTTACAGCCTTTCTTCATCGCTGATAAATTAGCTTTTCTTGTGCCAAATTGTCACTGAAGAAGGACTTCTAGAATTCTTTTTTACAAGAGCTGTTTTGCAAGGCCACCTTTGCTGTCCTGATCTCTCCCCATTTCTCTGTCAGGATCCAGATGGCCAGAGGGACCATTTGTTCTGATTCCATGACATTCTCAACAGGCACAGCTCCCTCCAGTCAGTCTCTGTGCTGTTAGCAGCAGTCCACTTCTTGGGCTGAACCTGTCAAGTGCTGACACCGGGGGGCTGACCAGACATCTGCTTAAATGAAGAGCCCCAAATTCACGTTGATTAATTACCTTTTCCTGTGAATAAACAAGAGTATCACGAGTTAATTAAGGTACATGTTCAATTAATCTAATTGGTGCCAGGTGCACTATTTCATATCGGATGAAAGAGAAATGTTTCGCCGCTTTAGGGGACAGTGCTACACGCAGCGTAAACATACAGACTATGGTTTCATCTGTGCAACCACTGAGATAAACCCTGGGCACAAACTCAACACACTCTCACAAACAACAAAATTAAACAGTGGACAAGCTACATTTATCCTATTACAGATTCAAAAACTTCTCTTCAAAGGAATTCAACTCGGTTTTAAAGCCTTCACAAGCAGAAAGAACCAACCAGACATGAAAATTCTCACTGGCTTCCTGCTTAACATTTCTAAAGACTTTTATTTTAATACACATAACTTGAAAACTGAAACTAGGGACTTGAATGTATTAGCTTTGAAGAATTAATACAGTAGTGACAATAGAACCATTATCTTCTGTGGCCTGAACATTAGGAAAAGTTACTTTCAGTCTATTCTAGGTCTTCAACACACCCTGAAGAAGCTCCTGCTGTCATCCAAGTGGATTGTAGCTGACTAGGTGGCAGGAATCTCCCAGGCACCACCACCCCCCCACCCCGGGGTTATACTTTGCTCGAGTGAGTCATGCAAGAGACAGTTTCAGCTCTACAAGTTCTCCTACAGCTCCATGTGCACAGTTCATTTGCTGCTCAGGCTTCGCTTCCCAGCACATCTCCAATATTAATACTGAATACATGATACAAATTCCACCCCAAAAATCGGTCTCTAATTATTTTATCCTATTCTACACTGAGGAGTCTCATAATTATTATTTGGCCAAGATCATCCTCCTTCATTCTGAGCAATAAATAAAGACTTTGGGGGGGGTTCAGGTTGTTTGTGGTGGTGGTGGTGTGGTTTTTGGGTTTGGTTTATAGGGTTTTTTTTTAAATATAGGCATTAAATCCATAGTGTTTCTCCAGAAAGCTAACTATCCAAAAATATTTTCAGAGAGTGTCATGAGACATGTCATGACACATATCAGAAAATAGCAGAAAGATAATATGAACTGAATATCCAGGGCCACATGTCACTCATGTAAATAAAATAATACCTATTTTTAAAGCTGGTCTACTTTTTTGTACAAGACTTAACTTAAGGCTGGAAGTTGATATAGTTGTTGACAGCTAGGAGAGCTATAAATGTCAGAGCAAAGAAGTCAGTTTGCTAAATAAAAGCTGAGTTTTAAAAGCTAGAATTGGAGAGCGTATAAAGTTTATATGCAAGATTCAGAAGAGGGCATTGCCTGGTCTCTCGGCATCATTAGGTTAGGTGACAGGTGTGTAGGTCACCATTTCTACAAGTCTGATGTTGTAAAACAAAAGTTAATCACTGTCATGACTCCTGTCAAAAGGACCAACAGAAAGAATAACTCGATATTAATAGTGAGGAAAAAAAAAAAAGAGCACAAAGCAGAATCTTCACTCTGGAAGGCCATAAATTTCTCATCCCTATAGTCACAAAGGTTTCACAGTGGAGTATGGCAGTGCTTTTACTACGGTCTTGTGGGATCTTTAATACAGATGTTGCTACTGCAATGCTTTCCATGGAGTTTCCTGGCTGCAGTTGGAGATGATATTCCGTAAAAACATTTCAAAGCAATTATTGGGCTGCTAATCCATTTTTTTTTTTTTATGTCTCATTGAAGAAGCCCCGATAAAAACACACATGTATATCTGTTTCAGTCAGGTCAGACAGTTTGTGCCGACTACATCCTTCATTGCAAACAAGACTTTTATCTCTGGGATCTTCCCTCACAGAGTTATTGAGAGGACTGCTTGGAGGCAGCACTTACACTGAGCAGGAGTCTGTGCACAGCACTGGCAGCTTGGCGGGAAGAGCCCCAGAGATGGTGTCATTTACAGCTCAGGCATGAAAACCTAGGAATTGTATTGCACATTATCAGGTACCCTGCCATAGGCTCTTATCTGTTCATTAAGAACATCCAGACACAGCCATGGACCACTCCAAAGAGGAGGAAATCTAGAAATTAAGTAAAAGTATCTTCAACCAGAAAAAAACAAACAAACAAACAACAAACAGCAAAACACACACACATACACAAAAGACCAAACCACAAAACAACCCCCCCCGAAAAACCAAACCAAAACCACCCCAAACAAATAATGACAATAAAACAGAAAATACCATTCTAGTTTCAATTAGAAAGTTACAATTGAAATGGGAAACTTACAGAATTTTCACAGAGGCAAAATTAATCAGTACGATTGGATAATATGGAAAATTTTCCATCCTGAAGTTTATTAATAAAAATAATGCTTTGAAGCTTTTGATTCTGCTACACATTTTTGTCTCATACACCTGGTCAGTAAATAATGGTTTAAAGAACACATGCTTCCGAGAAAGTTCAAGCGCATTTCTCTCTGGGTATTCTGCACATTCCAGCAGCTTATGATAAAAGTTACTCACATTTTATCACTTTGTCTACTAAGCAAGAAACTAAAGCATATTATTGTATTGTTGGGTATTCCACAGCTCGTAGCTTGTGAAAACTAAATAGTGTCTAAAACTAAATGCTTAAAGGCATTAGGTAAAATCATTACGTTCCCCTAGTTAATAAGCAGCAAATAATGTGTTGTTCTTATAATTACACACAAGTTTAAGTGCCAATACTATATGTAAAAACTTTTAAAATAGCTCCTGCGAAATTTAACGCCAGTTAGAGTCAGTCCCTTGCTCCTATTGGTCTCACCATCTTCCAAGGGACCAGCTCAAGGTCTGTGCTTCTAACACATATGTATGGGCAAATAAAGACTCTGCCTGCATAATGTTAATTGTGACTTCATGTCATACACCTGCAAGACCCCAAGAACCTTTACTGCCTCCTCTAGAAAAGAAATTCTTCCCACTTTGTAAGGCTGTCTCTTCCTTTAATACTTTTCCTTTCCACTTTTCTCCTCCTACAAACAGCCCTCCTTCTGCCTCCCTTCTGTGTTAGCTTCCCATTGCTGCTACTCCTCCGGTCTTTCCAATTATACATCTACCACCCTCCTCTCTCCCAGAAGCAGAGAAGCGTTCCTCCTGCTCCTAGCCTGAGCTTCTCCTTATTTCCAGTCATCCTAAATCCTCTTCCTTAGAATAACCTGGTATCCTTGAATGAGGTCTTGCCCTTGTCTTCTACAGACACGTGTGCTTTAATTTTAGCAATCTGAAGGACCTGACAATGACTTGAGCCAAAAATGACAGAGGCATGAGAGCGTATCTGCTTCAAGGTCTATTTTATCTGCTATCTATTGCCTTAGCTTTATCTATCCCCTTAGCTTTCACAAAGCCTGGAAGTGGGCGAGAGCCTGGTCCAATTCACAGCACAGTTTCAAGCGATAACTCATAAAGGGTCAAAGGAAAGATGTTACTAGTCTTTTACTGACCCGTGTCCACGCTTTGTCTCTTCCACGCTGCAGAAGGGCAGGCACTATACTACACTGCATCCAAAGCTAAGGAACAAAGGACTGAAGGAATCACTGCGGTGATATGCAACATTTAAATTCCAGTGAGGAAGTAAGAGGGAGAAACAAAAGGGCAGGTTATATTTCTAGTTTGGAAGAAAAAAAAAAAAAAAGGCAACTCCTTCCCTGCCTGCTGTACTTCAGAGAGGTCCCAACTTTTCTCCTACAGCCACATTAACCAGCTTTCTCCCAGCCTTTTCTTCTTTCTTTTGTCCAAATCACAGCCCAAACTTGCCTTCATACCCAGCTACCCCAAAGAGAGATCCTGATTTCTAAGCTTCTGAAATACCCACTGAAGGGCACGTTCAAAGGCCACACACTGTACTTGATGCACTTGGAAAGGAAGTCTCTCCAGTACAGCCAACTGGGCTCCCCATTGCAAGCCCTAGTTATGATAGCAAAATAAGATATGCACTAAATTATGTTAATCTTTACCAAATGAACATCATTTCGTGAATTGAAACTCACGTAAACTGAACTCAGGGAACAACCATTTTTATAAACAGAAAATTCTTGTATCTTCAATTACAAAATCAGGATTTTCCTCAATAAATTCATACTTTATATTGAATGCACGCTGCCTTTATATGTCAGAAGTCTTTTCAACAGTAGTGAGAATTAAGCCCCCAATTGGCTGAAGGCAGAATTATGAAGAAAAAAAGCTCAAACCTTAATCTTTAAAGAGCATTACTGCTTCCTAAATCCTAGTCTGGGCTAATAAATTCTTTTATCATTTTAAAAATAATTTCTGTAAATACCTTACAAAAAAGATATTTGAAAAGAGAAGTATATGCTTTTTATAGTTGAGCAAAACAATGCAAAATATCTGCTTATTCACTTAATCTTGTTAACTTCTAGCAAAAGAGAAGGAAATTATGTTTATCTGAAAAGAAGAAAGTACTTCATGAAAGGTTTTTTGATTATTTCAGTGATTTCGGGGTATAAAACAAATTATGCGTTTGAAAAAACTGCACCTACTTATTTATAAGAAGGAGGAAAATGCTACATTTACAAAACCAGGCAATTCAGGCAAAGGTCTGTTGCTAAAAATTCACAGAATTCAGTAGATATCAGCCATAAGGAACATAATGGTTAAGGTATAAGAACATACACATGAAGCTATTTCTGGTTTTTTAGCCATCTTGAGCTTTTAAGGAAAAAAACACATTGTTCAGTAAAACCACCTAGAAATCTGTTCTTCAAGATCTATCAGCACTTACGGACATACTTCTGTTGCAGTTTCAGAACTTTTTCCTTTCCTTTCAATTACCTTTGATCTTCCTGTTGGAAGATCACTAAAAAAACATGATGGAACCTGTGCAAATTGCCCCAAGCTTTGATTGCCTCAGGTACACTCTTGTAGAAGATGGACTCCAACTGCAAGTCTAAAAAAGTTCTAGTTTTACTATATGAAAGAGCTGCAAAGAGCCGAGACCAGCCAAAAGGAAGTCCTCCTATAGTAACCTTGGGAAGACAGTTATATTCTCAGAAGTGACAGGATCCTCATCCTTCTTTGGTGATGAAATAATCTGTAATTTTTCAGATCCTCTTGAACCAAGTAAAATATTAACTGGGGGGGAGGATTTTGTTCTGCCCCAGGGACCATGCATATTACAGTAAGAAGTAATAAAGATTATTCTACATTAGGAGAAACTGCAGAAGACAAGACCACAAAGATTTCAAAAGGGTATCAGGAGTCTCTTGATTGACACAAAAACACAGGAGGTCCCTCAGGGGCAAGATGGAGGTGATGGTGGAATACAGGAGGCACTTCTTGTCCTTCCCCAGGCCAAGCTGTGAAGCTTTTCTTAATAGTTCTTGATGAACTATGCCATTATTGCCAATCCTATTATTTTATCCACTGTAAAAAAGTTTCAAGTTTCACTTTCCCCCACCTCCCATCTGAAAGGGGAAAAGGGAGACAAATTTTTCTAGCAAAAGGATATCTAGATTTTTTTCTTTAACTGAGAAGAAATGTCATGATTATCCCATGCAGCTAGGATATCTAGACCCCAAATCTTTGAATAAAGAAACAAAGAACATGTTTTGGAGCACATCGCAGAAACAGTGGGCAGCTGAGAACTAAAATTGAATTTGGAGACAAAGGAATTTACGCTACATCTTTGTTAACATGGCGAGCTCTTTTAACTGCCTGGACAAGTTTAATGTCTGAGTGGGAGGCTGCAAAATCCATCGCTTTTCAAACCAACTGTCTCCAGTGGGATTTAAGTCATGCAGGCAGATTCTAGGGCCTATTCAGAGAAGTTCAGCTCAGATCCTTCAAGTGTGCAAGATGCTATTCAAACACTTGCAGAGCAAATTATATTCTTTTGTCCTCCAAAATTAATGTGAAAAAATTCAAAAGGCTTCCAAAATGGGCATCTGCTCCAAGCTTCAGCTATGGGATATACCTAAAAAGGAGGAAAGAACAGGCAAAGAAGAAAACTGAAGAGCAGCAAAATGCAAAACGAGTGCTCTGGGTTTTTTTTTCCTAAACATGCAGGTCTAACTCGAGCAGCTGAAAAAAAGCAAAATAGATGGTTCACTGTCCATGGCACAGGGAAATGTGAACAGAGATGATAAGGTAAGCAAGCCTCCAAGAACTCAGTGGAAAGTAATCAGACTTAAATAAAAATGTCAACAAAAAAAATTGCAGATGAAACACTAGAACTCTTAAAGCTGCACTTCTAGCACTAACTCATACCTGCGCACACGTATCACACACATACTCACCCGTAATACAGTCAGACTATATACACAAATCATGCCAGAAATATCATTCTTATTATATTATCCTCAAATTACTCCTCACAAAAAGAATTTAAGACTAAAGTTGCCTACAGGGCACGGTAAACTCAGTCCAGTTGATAAAAAGATCAGCCTTTAACGGGTTTACATTGAATGTTTATATTACAGTCTAATAGGGCCCGTGATCTTTGGGACTACACTGGGTTAGGAGTTATTTAGGACAAGCTAACTGATAATAGAACTGCAGACTTGAAAGTTACTGCACCGATTTTTTTATTTTTTGGTTAATTTATTCTTTTAGCTAAAGATGAATAACAATGGAAGATAAGTCTGGAAATTTCATAACAGAGCTGAAAGTCACAGAGGAAAATAATAATACAAAAGACTAATTATGCTAACAGAGGAACCAGCAACATTATTATGTTCAGTACCACCACTGATAATAAAAATAGGTTCTTAACACAGAGCATCATATAGGAAACGCTCCTTGCACAACTACAGAGCCCTTTGTTGATTAATCTTTCAATAAACAGAAGGATAATATACATACCAAAAGATACGGTATTTACAGTCCGGTGTAAAATAAATAAAAAGCCTCAATTTTATTTCCCATAAGCATAAAAAATATTTAAATCCTTACAAAGAAAATATTAGTCAAAAAAATACTTCTCCAGCATGCTCATAAACAAAGCAGATTAAGTTATATAACAGCCTCTTCTCGATCACATAAATGAGTAAGGATTCTAATTTGGCATGAAAACTTCTCAGATTTGACTGAAGTAATCCTCAGGACATGGAGTATGCACTGATTTAGTTGACACCCCTGCCCAAGGGACTCCTCTGAGCTACACTGGCTGTCTGAACAGGTGTGCAACACAGAGGCACAGCTAAGAATAGATATCTTGCCAGACTTCACTCTGGTCTTGCTTTGCCTACCAGAATGTCTCTGTCAACATACCGCTCATTCTTGAAAGTGTGTTTTGGAATTCCTAGAATAACATTTCCAGGGAAGAAAAAACAAACAAACAAAAAACCCAACCAAAAACCTATATAGAGAGGATAAGAAAGTTAACTACTTTCAATTTAATAAAGCTAACATTAAAAATTAAGTGCTTTGGTTACACATAAACCACAATAAAGATCATTTACTCAGTAGAGTTTTCTGATTTAAAAAGAAAAGGCAAGGGAGAGAAAAATGAAAAGAATCTATCTTGAGAAGACAACAAATAGGCAAACCAGCTACATCAAAAACTCACCCAGAGGAAAATTTTCCACACTTTAAACAGAAGAGAGTAGTTAAATATCTTAAAATTTTCCAGCTGGATCACTTAAAATACCTGAAGCAGAAACATTATGAGAAAAGACAAAATGCACTAATAGACACTGGGGTTTCCTGGGAGGTGAAATCATGCCCCATAACAAATAATCAACATAAAACTCTCATGCAGCCAAGGAAACAAGTACTGTACAGCCCTAATACTACCGTGATCTGTTCCCATTCAGCTATCCAGTCATTCCAGAACTCTGAGGAGCACAATGGACCCTTTGAATAGAGCCTAGCACCACCCTAACTTGATTACCACTGGAGTTCATAACCACTGATCTGAACAGGAAAAGCAGCAAGAAAGCAATGACCAAATTCTGAAAATCCTAGACCTGGTTGGAGGACAACCCTTTTGTGGAAGAAATTTTTCCTAATATCCAACCTAAATCTCCCCTAGCACAAACTGAAGCCATTTCCTCTTGTCCCAATATAGCAGACAATTTGTGCAACTCAGTAGCCATTGACTATTCTCCGTTCAGAGAGGGCTTTCAGTAATCTCGCTGTTCATTTCTAAGTTCTTTTTTTTTTTTTTTTGTCCAACCTCAATAAAAGAAAATGAGCAGCCCTCTCTTTCTTCTTCCAGAGAAGAAAATAGATTTCAGTTGAGAACAGTAAACAAAACATTAATCTTGAAAAATATTTATGAAGTACGGCACAGTTGTATCTTTAGAAACCTTCTACTTTTAATCACTTTTCAGTTTTCTGTTTTAGAAAGTACTTTTAAAACCCTAATTCCTATATGGTATCTTAGAAGATAGCTCATGATATAAATCTTTCATATGCTGTGTATTAGCTATTCAGAAATATGTGGTATGAAAACATGCCCTTACAGAGCAGGTGAATAATGATTAAAACTATGAGACTCAATTAAACTGTACTCTGCGGTGTAGCCAACATGACCGGTGGGTACTCTCATTGTAGGTCTACAACTGGTATCACTGCAGTGATTTCAGCTCAGGTGGAACTTCCGAAGCTTGCTTCAGAAGAGCCTCACCTGCAGCTGGATGGACCAGCCTCACAGCCAGCACCCAGTGCTGCCTGAGATGCCCTACAGCATCCAAGATGCCTGCATAGTGCTGACAAGCAGGATAACAGGTCTAAGGGATAATGGCAGCAGCAGGACAGGAGAGATTCACTGTGTGTTACACAACAAAATCCTGTCCCTAAAAATACCTAAACTAGCTTTAAGATACCAAATACAGGTAAAAACAAAAACAAACAAAAAAGGGTCATCTTCACTGAAAAAAACCCCAATGTAAATGTTCAAGTACACATACAAGGCAGTTATCCATGCTGAGTTCTGTGCTGTCACTGCTTCACCTCTATAGATACTCTGTAGACCTCTCTGCACAAGCTGCAGGAACACCAGTTACACCAACCAAAGCACACAGACCTCCCAGAGGCAGCACAGCTGCAGGGGTCTGGAGCCAGATGCTGCTGCAGAAAAGAGCATCTTCCCAACTCACCTCAACTGCTCCTGGGCCTCCCACAGGAGACTAGAAAGTGCAACTGTCTTGTCCAGCTTGTAGGCTGCTCAGAACTGGCAAAGAGCCAAAAGAAAAACAAGGCACATCTACTTGGGGATATTTTTAACCCTTCATCTGTTTAGATTTTTTTTCTAGTGAAACAGAAACGGTTTCAGATGTTTCTTTCAAGGTTCACAACTGAGATAAATGTGTTTTCTTAAGCATTACTAAGAATAAGGTAAACAGAAAAGTTCAGGTCCCTTGTTTTACACTGACAGACCATTCATGATAATGTATGTACATTTCCTCCAGGTCCCAAGGTAAGATCCTTAGAGTTAAGATCCTTTGAATTGAGTGCCAGTTTGTAGTCTTTAATATTAATAAGGTTAATTAGGCAGAAAAAAGACTAGCTGAGAACACATTAAGAAAAAAAAAATTAAAAAGAAAAGGGCTTTGCTGGTATATTTTCTCTGAAAATCCAAGCTACCATTTCTCATTCTGTGTGAAAAAGCTTCTTTTCTTGTGTATATACAGGGCCTTGAGTAGCAGAGCATTACAAAAGTGGTAGAGAGAGTGATAAATTTGCAAGGACAAATCAAAAGCAATCGAATTGTGTTGTTTAAGCTAAAGCCAGCCCAATGACTAAACTCTCTAAGAATGTGGAATATAAAGCCTTTTTATTTTTTTTTTAATGACCGCAATTCAATTCCTGTCACTGTTGGTCACCTAAGGAAATCCCAAATGAATGCAAGTTTTCCCGTTCTGGAGATAATGGATAAAGGAATACAAGTATTACCTCACTCAAAGGAAAATTACAACAGTACTGAATTTAGGTTTTTCAAACTTTGGCTACAGAAGTTTTTATTATTTCTAACTGGTTGGTTTCAAACTCCAGTGGTTCAATTATAGCCTTTGCAGCCAGAGCCCTGTATCCAAATGTTAGAGGTACTGAGGTAGTAAATCTGACCCCGATCTACTGTTATAAGAGGTGGTGTTTTCCCAGCTTCCACAACAATCACCTTGGCCGTACAGATGTTTTCATGGTCCAAAAGGACTAAAAGTGTTTATCGCATATGATCTGTATTACCTGATCTATTTCAACAGTAAAAAGAATAAATCATCCCATTATGAAGCAATCTCAACTGTTAACTAACCTTTCATTTGAATCCATATGCAAATTCACTAATATATTACACAGGGGCTTTTTTCAAACCGATTCATATTCACAGTTCAAAATACCATTCATTAGCAAGTACATTATTTAAATAGTTTTAGGGAATACACAAAGTGATTTTTCCTTAATACATTCATTCTCCCAGCCTTTTTGCCTCAAGAAATCTATCAAGTGTTAATTGCCGAGCTTTGTGTATACAAGATTGCTCAGTAACACTCAGCGGCCTTTGAGAAGGTACATCACTTTATGCAACTTTCTTTTTTAGTCCTTTTATAACTTCGCGAACATTTTAAATAATTTTTCCACAATACATTTTACTATAAACTCTAAAATGCAATGAAGCACGAAGTGACAGGTCTAACTCACACAAACGATTACTCTTGTACAATAACTTTAGCAACTGCGCACCATTACTTTTCTGTCCTCATAAATGAGAATTCCTCATTTTTTTTGTTATGCTTCCTACCCACATCATTTATTTTTAGCCCTGCCCTAAAACTGATTTCTTCAAAGGAGCACTGAGAACAGAGGGGAGGACAACTCATAGGCGGCCACTGGCAGTATAACCCCAGCAGTTAGCTGAGACTGTGATAAACTCGTGAGCCCTTCCAAGCAGTACCTGTCTGCTACCAAGTGCTGGGGTCTTTCTACTGTTTTGTTGACTAGCCCACTACCCCTGCATAGAGCTGTTACCATTTCTTACAGAGCTGTACTTCAGATGTTTGCCATGAGTAGTGATTCTCCTCAGAGCTCATGGAATCATAAAGTGCAAGAGCACTACCCATCATTAACTATTCTCCTGCAACTATGACTCTTAGCAAAATAACTATTTCATATCCTGACTTGAACCAGCTCCATTCCTCCCCTCCCCATTACAAGGAGCTAAGTGGTCCTTGAAAGCATGATTATGCATGCACCATATCCCCTAAAAGCATTATTAAAATTTTTATTTAGCAACATAATAGAACACTAACATTGAGATAACAGCAGCAGACATGAACTTAATTCTATAATGCCATTCACTTCCAAAATTATAGACAATTTCAAATGCACTTAATGAAGTTACACCATTAAAATAGGGCACAAACACCCATCCAAATACTGCAGCCTTTATTCATTCCCACAATACCTCTCTGCAAAAATGCTTCTGCCACTTATTCAAATCTGAAGTCAGTAAGACTACTCTCACTCGGAGAGTTAGAAAGGTAAGCAAACTCTCTAATTTATTAAGAGCTGAAGACATAAATCCTGCAAATTCAAGCATGCTGTAAATTCATATAAAAAAAAGTTTTATTATTTACCTTTATTGCAGTGTCATTAAGGGATTGTCCCACAAGCCTACATGGGCGCTCAGTTGAAACCTATATCAACTGTGTGACCTGTAGCTTATTTCTTTAAAGATCCCTTTGCTGCAGCTGTGGTTTTAGGACTGGAAAGTAGTGGAAAACCTAGCAGACAACCTGGTTGCCAATACATAAACTTACAGAATCTACTGTGTTATACAGCAGTTCTTAATTTGATTCTCATATTAGAGGAATATCTTTGTATCAACTCCTGTTTAAAGTTGTTGTTATTAGTTCGATCCAGATGACTAGGAGAGGTTGTGCAGGAGCTGACAAAACTTCTCAGATTTGGGTTTGAGGGGTTCTAGATTACATTCTCAGCGAGAGTGACAGAAAATCACAGGCTGAAATAGAAAAACATCATTACACTCGTGATCACAAGTAAAACAAAAAGAATTTCAAAGGCATGCATATGGTTCTTAAATCGTAAAAATAGAAGACAAATTAACTAGTCAAACCATTACTTGAAAAATGCAGCACTTAGGAAGGGTCAGTCTCTTATTTCTTATCCATTTTCTAATCTGCCAAAGGGCATGAACGATGAAATGCATTTTCAGGGAGCCTTTAAAATCCCAATATAACCTCTCATTCCATTTCAGACAGGGGAACTCTCCATATATCCCATTTCTGAACTATCCTACCTGACAATATAAATCGCTTATTACAGTCCACAGACAGGCTGGATGAAGTAGCTCCCTTCTCATTCAAGTAACAAAGCAGTAAGAGTACACACAGTAAGCTAGATGTGAAGTAGAGAATATTGGGGGTTTTTTTCTGAGGCAGCAGCCACATAAGGGTGAAGTTTCTTCTACAGAAAACTGAATGTCCAGTTGGCATCCAATTCTCAGTCTATGGAATTTAAAGTTTCAGAAAAAGGTAATGAATCTCTCAGCTATAGAAAGGCAAGTAAAAAAAGACACCAATTTGCTAAACATCGCAAACCACAGGACTTCTCAACAAGCGGTAGAAGGAAGTGGCTGGAATGATAAGAAACTACACAATTGGACTGACGTCAGCTCTTGAAAAACTGAATTGAGGCAGTTTTCAGAGACAATAAATTATCATATGAAAATGGGAAATACATAGCGTTATTTTCTTTACAACAGAAAGAATGGAAATTCAATGTTTCACATCATTTAAAAATAATCACAAAAGCCCAACTACTGTGGGCACCTGTAATCATTCCTACAGCAAGCTACTGAAGTGCATCCAGTCACTGAAGAGAGATAAAGTGTGGAAAAAAATTAATTACATAACTCTACAAGTGTAGAACTAGAATAATTGGCAGAGCTGAACTCACCAAAGGAAATCTTCCCCCGAAAAGGAACTTACACCCTATTTCATCACCAATCAGAAAAAAAAAAACAAAACAAAAAAAGTACCCCAGGGTGGGGGTAGGTTTCTACTCCAAGACTTAAAAGGAATTCTCTCCGACTGCATTCAGACCTCTGCAGTGCACCTAGAACTCATACTTAGGGCTTCCTGGAAGGAATCTGTCTGTCTCTTCACTTCTGCAAGCAGTCCGAGTGAAAGAGGCATCGTTTGCATCTGTAGATGCTGTGAGAAATTAGAACAAGTCTGATTGCCGCAACGTAATTGGATTGCTGCAGTTGGCATAATAATAAAAACCTGCTAATTATGCAATCAGACTATCACAGGCAAATGCCTGCCTATTATAGCCTTGCCAACTTCCTATCTTAGTCACTTCACGTATCCTACTCAGGCTCCTTTTTCATCTTGTTGACTGTTAAACAAATGCTCATTTTGGTTACAAATCTTTCCATCAGTTTTAGGCATCTGATGGTAGTCTACTCAATTACAATCTAAAGGGATATGAAAAAAAGAAAAAAAAAATATATATATTATAGCAGACTGTACCAGAAAAAGCTTCTTAATTTTTATCACCTCACCTAGCCAATTTGAGGTACATTGTTCTCGAGGAAGGTATGACTTGACCAAACAGCACCAAAATAAAATCCAGAATAATTTATTATCCCATTACTCTGAAAAAAGACGCAAAGTTGTACTTCGGAAGAACCAGGTATCTTTATGAATGTAATTAAAATTGATTTGGTAAATGCAAGAACACCATTGAACTATGTTGCTTTTATTAGGCTCTTTAACTTTACTAAACATTCAGGTCCCTCTCATATGTAATTAAAATTTAACTGCAAGTCATTGACATTTCATTAAAGTCTGGTTGTTCCCTTCGCACAAAGATAGCTGAAGTAACAGTATGTTAAGACCATACCTTTCCAGAAGAGCAAAAAATTAACTAATAAAAAAGGCTTAGCAGACATTTGAGAAGATGGTAAATATAAGACTAATAACAAGTTTTACCAACAACTCAAAGATTTGACTCAGCAGCTTTTCCCTCAACTTTTTAAGCTTTTACAGACTACAGTGGCCCTTCAGCAGCCATGGTATGTCATAAAAGAATTTTGTTCTCTTGGTACCCAGTCCTCACAGCCTATTGTCATTTTAGAAGGGAAGCAGCACTGAGGACACTATCTTCATGACCTCAGGTAGAGGTATCGGCACACACACTGAAAATGAAAACAAATGCCCGTATTTGTTTGCAGAAAACATCCATACCCAACTCAGCAGTTTAAATGTGATGCTCTGCACAAGTGCTGACATAACCAATTAAAATACCCCATCTTGAATACTAGAAGTGGAAACTCTTTGAAGCAGATTCAGGGTCACGCTATCACATTCTGTTACTATCTTAGATTCTGTTACCGTACCTGTGAGTTACAAAACTAGAAGCAATTTTGCTTTAAGACAATACTCAGTAAATTCAAAATTAAACAATCTACCTTTGTTTTGGGCTATTTCTACTCACAAGTTTTTGGGAAGGTAGGTACTATTATCAAAACTATAAGAGAGAAAGTTTGGAGGGAGAAGGACTCTCCTCTGGTCAATGAGGATTGGGTAAAGTCACTTGGGTAAACTTAACACACACAAATCCACGAGCCCCGATGAGATGTACCTACAAGTGCCGAGGGAGCTGGCTGATGTTGTTGCTATACCACTCTCCATCACTTTTGAAAGATCATGGAGAATGGGAGAGGTTCCTGAGGACTGGAGCCAATGTCACTCCAGTCTGCAAAAAGGGCAA
>JAAGNO010024365.1:278745-299753 GCA_033439905.1 Ceryle rudis
CAGTGGATGTTGTCTACCTTGACTTCAGCAAGGCTTTTGACAGCGTCTCCCTTAACATCTTCATGGGTAAGCTCAGGAAATGGGGGTTAAAAGAGTGGATGGTGAGATGGACTGAGAACTGGCTGAACAATAGAGCTCAGAGGGTTGTGATCAGTGGTGCAGAGTCCAGTTGGAGACCTTTTAGCTAGTGGCGTTCCTCTGTGGCTTGCCCTAGGTGATCCTGCTTTGGGAGGGGGTGGCACTTGATCTCCAGAGGTCCCTTCCAACCTCTACCATTCTATGATTCTATGTAAATCCAATCGACATTCAGAAATCTCAATTCCTTTTGTAGTTTGTTTCTTAGCTGTTCAATTTCCCTAGGGGAGGCATTGTTCACTCATTACTCAGGCTCAAGAGATCCATTTTGTGCACTGCTGGAATTGCTACTGACTAACATCATACAACATGGGTTTCTACACTGCTTCCAGCTGGTCCTGGAAGGCCTCAGTTGGAGCTGTCTATAGTATAACTAAGCCATCAAAAATCCCTTACAAATACCAATTGTCTCATATCGGGGACTGTTAGACCTTGGCAGAGCTCAGTTTGCCAGCAAGCCTCCTGGTATTCACTGACTTAACAGCATTCCTTTTTATTTCAAACCCTGAACAGCGTATCTCCCCCCAACTCATCACTGATTTATTCCAAAGACAGACACCCCTATGCAGGTGCAAGTTTGACTTTCTTCATTATTTTAATGCCAGCAAAGCAGCCTTCAACAAAGCCTTCAATGCAGGGAGCCATTTGTGAAGAGGGTTTTCAGTGCCTAGTAAATAGTGCATATATAATGGTCAATTATAATAAGGCCTTTCTACTTTTTCACAGCACTCTTGCAGGAATAATGAATAAGTGTAGTTAATGTGCAGCTTTATGACAAATTTCAAAAGAATTATTAATGAGTGTACACTTGACATTAACTCCTTAGGCAGAAATAACACCATGAGAAGAATTTTTTTTGCCACTGTATAATAAATAATAAAAACACTTGTACTGAACATTTACCTTTCACCTCTTAAATCTTTTATCATGCAAAAGGTAATAATATCTAGAAGATTTTGTACTGCAGCAAAACACAAAGAACACCTACAAAACATTTTTTCAGAAAGACAGACTAGACTGATTTGTTTCAAAAATCTATTACATTAAAGACTTTTTTTTTTTCTAGAAAATTAGAAAACTTTTAATTTTGAGGATGTGGGTCTTTAGCTGAACACTGGCTGATTATTTTAAAGAAAGCATTTTTACCCCCTTTGAAATGCAGATTTGCATCCATGTAAGCCCCATGTTCTCTTAGAGACCAAACGTCGAGAAAGGATTTGTCACAATTTCACAGACTGGACACTTCAAAAATATTCATTTTAAGGTATGTATACAAAAGTTTAATTTCCACCTATCTTCTGTGCCCTCTTCTCTGTCACCATCCCTCCCACACACATTTCTCGCTGAAACACACAGCTGGCTCCACCTATTTGAGCAGAAGGAAGAGCTCATTTCCAGTTTAAAGCCTGCTTTAGGAAGTGAATTTGAATGTCTATAATCTTTTCAATGCTACATATACAAGGTAACAACATTTCCTTCAATTTAACATTGACCTAGTCTTCCACCTCATGCCTAACTTAAGTTGACCTAATTGAAATATTAAAGAGGTGAACCTCTTTAAATCAGTAAAATAAATCAGGATAGGGTTACCTAGCATTCTCTTCCTCATCTAGGCAAGTTCTCGGTGTAGTCTGCTGTCTATCACAACAGGACTGACTTTGTAATGTACCAAAACTCCACAGCTGCCATGGCACTTTCAGTTGGGCCTTATCTGTTCTAGGTTTTAAAAGAATTAGTATTATGACATGGTAGTACTTAGGAAAGACTAGTAGTATAACCCTGCTCCCTTTTAAGACTGATCACATCCTACAGACAAACTAAATTTGGCTAATACTGCTCTTCAGGCAGCTACACAAGTTGAATGGGTCATGTACTTCCCACCACTTTGTTTCAAATGAACAGCATGTACAAAACTGTTAAATTGTTTCCGAGCTGTTGGGGATGCAACTATTTGTTAAAATTTGACTCAGAGAACATAGTGGTAACAATTCTAACTGAAAGAAAGGTTCTTTAAAACATACTCAGTAAAAAGATGAACAGCTTCCACGGCCCGGCTAGGCAACCAGTCATTAAACCAAGGGGCACTCGCCACACAACTGCAAAAACCCCCAGTACATTACCCTCCTGCAGAGAATGAGCTGAAGAGTCAGTCCTGCTAATGCCATTCCCACGATACGATGATCATAAAACCCACATTTATATTAAAGACCGAGTTTCATTTTATACAACTTTTCCTGGTAACATTAAGACACTAAATAGTTGCGCTTGTTTCCTTGAGTCAAGAAAGCTGTTGGAGTTTTCCTACTGCATCACCCAGTAAAACCAACAGGAGATACTGGATAAAACAGTGGTTATGGCATACCTATCAATAATGCAGTAATGAGTATCAGAACTAAAAATTTTACGCTAGCATGAGGTTTTAATAGTGATATAGGAGCTCCAAGGACTAAACTAGCAATCTTCTACAAAGTACCTTTCCTCTCCTGGAACTTAGAAGACAGCATTTACGGTCTATCCTTAAGGGGATCACAAAACCAGTGAAGAAAGCTAGAGGACACCTGGGCCATCTTGACAAAGATAACCTCTATCTGCTCTGAAATAAAAGCTTGCAGAATACTACTCAGCATTTGTTTGCCATCACCTGGTTATAGCCCCTTCATGACTTGCAGTGTGGTACAACGGGAAACAGGTCAGACAGATATTCCCACTTAACAGCTCTGATTTATCCTGTGCTCAGCCCATTATAGAAAAATCACATTTTTAAGAACATTGTTAGGAAAAAGAATTTAAGTTTCAAAATCTTAATCAAAGTTACAGAAATAATTTCCATTTGCATCTTTTCAGCAAGAGGACTGTGACTCTGCTTTAATGACTGGATTTTGGCACAAAAGCCACAAGCATCTGAAGGCTTATTTCAGTCTCCTGTTACGCCGAGTAATTCGGACTGTCAAGATATGTGTATTGGCTTTGACCGAGTTAATTTTCCCCACAGCAGCCCTCCCAGTGCCGTGCTTTGCATGGAGAGCTGGAAAGGTGCTGATAAAGCAGCCGTGTTGTGGCTGCTGCCGGGCAGGGCTCGCGCGGCACCAAGGCTGGTTTTCAACATTCCCCCTGCGGTGGGATGGGGTGAAGCTCTGCTTCCCAAAAAGGGCCAGACAGTGCCTGCTGATGGGAAGTAGAGAATAAATCTTTGTTTTCTTTTGCTACTGCATGCAGCCTTGCTTTGCTTTTCCATTAAACTGTCTTTGTCTTAGCCCACAAGTTTCACCTTATTTTCTTCCCCCTGGTCCAGCTGAGAGGAGGAGGGTGGTGACAGAGGGGCTCGGTGGGCACCTGGTGTCCAGCCAAGGTCACATCATCACAATATGTTAAATTAAGCTATTATTACCAGTTAACACTTAAAACTGTTGATAGAATACAAAAAGTAAAACAAGGAATAAGAGCTGCTTGTAAAGAGAGGTCAGAACAGGGATCTCAGCCCACAAGCTCTCCTGCTGCTGCAGACATCTACAACACACACTACCTCCCATGTTTGAACAGGTTTTTTGCCCTTTCTTCACAGGGAACACTTTAGTCTCTCATATCTAAAGTTAGATTTATTCAGCTGAGCTGTCAAAGCTGCACTTACAAATTTCTTCGTGCTGCTCTAAAGGTCAAAACCACATCTCTTCAGCTCAGGGCACCCTTGCTGCTCTTCTATCATAAATGAAGGTCACGAAATTTAGTTTCCTCTCAAGAAAGAATGAGAAACAGTTAATTTCACAACTGACAGCAATATCAGATGTAGCACAAATAGCAAACTGGGTCAGTTTAGCTAATTTGGCACTCAATTCCCTTCCCATAGATCACTTCTGGTGGTGAAGTCCGGTGATAAACTCTATATCAAGTTACCTTCTTATTCCACATAACCAGGGCCCACATGAGATAAACTGAAACTATGTGTTTAAAGAAAATATTATACAAAAATATTTCCACATTCTAATTCATACATTTTCTCACACAAACTTTTACCTACAGCACTTCAATTTGTTTGCCCTTGATTATAATTTATAAAGAAGTAGTGCACAGGAGCTAAATTCTCCTTCCTTCTCAGAGAAAAATGAATATGAATAATTAATTTCCAAAAACCTGCCCATGCTACAAAGTATGCTGCCTAGGACTGCTCACTACATAATGTTTAGGCTGAAAAAAAGCTCATCAGGAAAGCCAATACATGCACAGATTCAGGACACGCAGTAAAGGCCAGCACATAAAGGCAAAAAAGCAACACTAAAGACAATACTGAAGTTTTCCACTGGGCAGACCTGCTCACTCCAGAAACTGTGGACTTCACGGGCAAACCCAGTAACTATCCCAGCACCCGGCAAAGCATCCAGTAATTATTTCAGCCTACTGATAGAGGACCAGAGACCAGTTGAACATTTGGTGTATTGCTGCACTGACATACTTGCACTTTAGAGTCAAACGCAAAGAATTAAACCTTTCCAATTATTACATTAGTTCTCCACACATTCAACTCCATCCTCTGAAACACAGAATTTAAATGGTCATTGGCCTCTTTCTAGGACACTGTTTTGTGATGGAGAAGGTGAACTGCTGACCAACCCATCCATTTGATCCTGTAGCATTCTTTCCAGAGGAATACATTAGATTTAGCAGATGAAAGGAAGTAATAGATTTTACATACAATTTAGAAGCTGAGGGCTACAATTAACACTTTTCTTCTATCATTGCTATTTTCATAGCGAGAGCTTATTTCTTCCTTTTATAAAATCAGTTACTTCCAGTGATTATTTGATTAAAGCTTTCTACCCTATTTCAATTAATTTAGTCATGATACACTAGAACAATAAAGACAAATGCTTTAGCAAGGAAAAACATTCTCTATAAGTATCTGTGCAAGGCTTTTCATATGTGGCCATACACAGCTGTGCATATGATCATACGTACTTGTAAGATCCAGGAGAAGGTGTGAATGAGTTCTCCTCAAAGCACAAGATTCAACTTCACAGCTTAGGTTACCATGCTGCACAAAGCACGTAGGCAAGTACACCACGTTTGCTTATGAACCACGGCATCCCATCATGCCCACTTCAAGCTCAGATGTCAGCTACGCTACCTCCAACAGAGAATTGCCTCCTCCCAAGAAGCAAATGAATGCAGTCTCAATGTGAGATGGCTCTTGTGTAACAATCACATAAAGATTTTGGGGTGCATTATTTCATAGCACCTTAGAGCTTATTTCATACGGAATTTGGCCAAATTAACTAAAAGTATGGTATGAAGTGAAAGAGTGCTAGACCATCCTGTGAAGGCTCATGCAAAAACACAGTAACACCTGTACAGTGTAGCTTAATCCACTGGAGACCAGCAAATGCAATCCTTGTTTCCAAAGGAGTGTCCACACAGGGACAGAGATAGCACTAGCACCCGTGGAGACTTGGGCAGAGACTATGGCTTGAGCTTATCCACCCCTCCATTTGCAGATTACCCACACTGATACTTCTGCTCAGTCCGGTTAAGAAGCCTGCTAAGATTTTGGCTGCTTGCCTCCCATTAACACACCCGGCGCCTTTTGCAGAGGCTGCAGATACTGAGAAAACACAGGACTGGACACTATAGTGCTTCCTCACTTCCCCACAGCATTTCAGCTTCAGGGGTTGTATAAGCAGCTGCAAAAGCACAGCACATGACAGAAGGTGACTGCCAGCAACACGAGACAGGAAAAAGATGGTGCACAAACTAGGTGCAAGCCACCCCAGCAGACCGCAACCGTATCTCCATTAGCTAATTTCAAAATAGAAGTGTTGATGGGTGCACACACATATATAAACACACTATAAAAGTAGGCTGGCATTCAATTACATTTTAAAGCAGACATAGAAATGTATGTAATAGAGCTGCTAAACTATTTCCATTCCCCCTCCACCCCAATAATAGGTCATGAAATTAAAAAATAAACTTCTTGTCCAAAAACTTCTAAGCCTTCAGATGGATCTGAAAGGATGTTCACTGGAAAAAACCTACCTTGATTTTTTCAGGAAAAAAAAAAAAAGAAGTTTTACTCTGCTCAACAACATTAAAAGTACTGCAGAGAGGTTTTTGTAATTACTTGTATTCTTATGTTCTTCGATTCCTTTTGATCATGTCATAGCGAAGTCATTTCAGATCAATACATTGCCCACGAGGTCAAAAGAACTCAAAGCAAAGGGTTATTTAGTCATAGCATGTACCATTGTTAATCCTCAGAAAGAACTACTGCTGTACTTGCAAAGCAGAGATAATACAGGAGTAGCTAGATCAAAACTGAAAGAAATCACTTAGTCCTTAAAGTTAATTGTTTCTCAGTCCTTTCGGGGACTTCTTCCTACTATAGCTGACCATGAATGGCCTCCATTATTTCACATGATTAGAAACAGCATGTCATTTCATGAACATTTTATTTGGTATAGTGATTAAATTTTAAGTCTTTTGTGGTTGCCCTTCTATTTTGTTTTAGAGAGGTTTTGAGAATAATAATGTCCACGTTTGCAAATAACTATCTGACCACAGAAAGGAAATGCTCATGTCAGTTCATGAATGTGGAAAGAAGATGAGACAGAAGGAGAAATCCTAAAATAACCAAACTGGAGTTTAAGCCTTTAGAAACTTCTTTGTCTCTACAAAGAATGTAATTTACAACTGCAGTTGTTATCTAAGTTTCTACAAAGTCTCACAATAACTAAAGTTTGATGTTATGAAAAAATTTGTAAAGCATCTCAATACCTTTAGTATTTCTGTAGAAATCTATTTAAGTTACGACTTAAGAGTTAAAGTGTACATATTTTTTCCAGTAGCAAACTAGAAATCAGTAGAACTTGTTTCAATACCAGAATTAAATTTTGGTTCCTTGACTCCTCCTGAAACAGGTTGAAGTTACTTTTTAAATTAATAAGACCAAAAAAATCTTTGTTACAAATAATAGCTAGTTTGGGTTAGTAAATCAGGACTAATAAAATAAATAAATAAATAAATCACAGACAACAATGCAGTTGGGAGTTTTACTCTGAGTCTTCCAGATGTTTAAAGGCAGTCATATGTTTCTCTTTGGTTGTGTACCCACAGCAGATGCATCCGTGGTCCTGCTTTCAGAATCCACAACAAAACATTAAACCAGCAATGGCTACATAGCCTCTCGGTAGAAATTGTGATTCGACTGGAAGACCAATTCCTTACTAATTCAGCTGAGTGATATTTATACTGTTATCAAGATTTTCACTTCTTCCAGCAAATGTTCTCTCCTACTTTACTATAAATTTCATGGGTTTAGTTCCTTAACACTGCTTTTAGAGAGAACAGCATAATTGCATCAACACTATTTGGCAATACGGCTTCACAGCTGCAGGAAACAAGTAATAGGAGTAATTGTTTGTTTAATGCAATTGCCAGAAAAATGTATTCTGGAAGAATCCAGACCCAGCTGTGTCAGATACTGCCCACGGCCCATCGGACAGCAGCAATAATCCCACAAAAAAACAACAAGGTGTTTTACAGTTTCTTGAACTAAAATCAGCATATCATGAAGGCCTGACCCCCAGGAACGCTTCAGACAAGCAGCAGATTCAGAGAAAATCCCATGGAGGTCAAAACTTCTTTCAAAGAACATATTTCAAAACTGTGCCAAGTAAACAGAAATGCTACCATAGAACATCAACCAGATGTCACAATATCAACCACAACACAGAGCATTTCAGAGCAGTTCTTTCAAAATATTTTGCTTGCTTTTCAAAAATCTCTTACAATTTATTTAAAGGAAAACCTTCCAAGAACCTCTGAAGAAAAGCACCAATGAACACAGGCATGGAAACACACGTAAAAATACAGAAGCCATGTTCATGCAATAGGCCTCTACTTTGGGATAGCTCATACATTGCCTATTCTACTAAAACTATTCAAGTGCGAGTCATCTGGGCTAACTACAGAGTGGGAAAACATACAGCACAGAGAGCAAAATCTTTTATTCTTCCTAATAAGGAACCACATTCCCAGTGCTGCACAGCTTCCCCAAGAAACTAGAAATTCCTTTTCTCTTTTCTTCTACCTTTAGTACCTTTCCACACCTCCATACTTTGTATTTACATCTTAGCACATCTTCCACACAGAGGACACTGACATTCCATTACTATTTTTACAGCAGTGCCTGAACCACCGGCATGAAATTGAGGAGTATTTCTGATACGTCGGCCTTCTGTTCTGATTCGCAACAAACTTCTGTGCTGAATTTAACCTCTCCCTTCAGAAACTGCAAGTTCTGCTTCAATGAGGACTACAAGTAATCCCCTGCTCTATTAGATGACATAATACAGGGCAGCCAGTACCTCTAGGTAACTGCAGGGCAGGATACAAATGAAGATTAAACTTTTTCACTTTGATATGAAGCAAACAACAGCTGGGGGTTTAAATTATACCATCAAATTCACTAAGACATTAAAAGCTTAACAGTATTAACACCAATTTTCAATTCTGGAGTGAAAGAGTGCAGATTCACCGAGGTGCTAAGGGATTTTAACAAACTCAAGAGAGACACGCCTAATGCTTTGCTCTTACTGCTAAAGCTTCTACTCAGTGAGACCCAATTGTCCCTGCTCCCACTCCTTCTCAAAGAACTGTTATGCTGCAGGAAACGGTTCACTGCCTGTACTTTGTTAAGCAACAGAACACCTAAAATCCATAGATTCATATTGAGAAAGCTAAACAATTACACGGGGATTTTGATTACCATAGACAGTTACTTTTATTAAAAACATTATTCAAGTGTGAACATGGGCTGAACATCTCACACAGTGTGTTCAGTACACAGCAATGTTTTCACCTCCCAGCAGGCCCCAAGCTAAGCTCTAGCTTCATGGCACAGTGTGCAGCAGAAGAATCTAACCACAGAGTTATCTCATTTATCATCCTAATTACGCCTCAGAAGCTGCTGCATGAGCATCAATATCCACATCAAATTCCAGATATCACTGCAAATTCTCAGGCAATGAGCGGTATCTGCATGCGAAAGACAGAACTACCCAGGCAGAAATCAATGGGATATTACCTTTTTCCACCCACTTTCACGATCCTGAAGAAATACCTGTGTTCATCTACATTTAAGGAAGGCCCCAGCTGCCATCATGTGCAACTCCACAGAGCTTCTTACAGAACCCCGAGAACAACCCAGATCAATTTACACACTCCCATCAAACGCAAAAAAAAAAAATATTTCATGCAATACTTTTAAGACACATGTGAAAGGAGAAAAGGAAGATCCCTTACTTAACAAGTATGTTTAGACAGCTAAAAAGATTAACAGAAAACATGATATTCTGTAAGATGCATCATAGATACACACTAATACTGTCAAAACACTACAGCGTGGCCAGTTGTGACCAACACCAAAGAAAAGCTCTCACGACAAGGTCATAGTGTTCACAGACTGCCCACAAGACTGGGAACACTTAATGTCACAATAAAAAATAAAAAATAAAAAAAAAGACAAAGGTATGAAAAGATTCATAGGAAAGCCAGCCCCTAAAATTCATTTGAAAGACAACCAAATCCACTGTATGGTGTTGTGTTAATAGTGTTGTAACATGGACACTAGCAAAGAGAAACAAATATTTAACATAAACCTGTCCCACATCTTATCAAGGAACAGGGACTGCAAAGAGAATAAACATTCACCCATATTCTTCACCGACAAATTGGGGTTTTTTAATCTAGTGTGGACAATATCAATGTAAAACCCCCTTGCTTCTTCCTACACAGCTATGAACACCCAAAGCGGCAAAAATAGGGAATAAGAACTTTTAACACATTAATTTTTCTGAAGAGGAAAGTGTATTTCTTTCCCACAGAGTAAATAAATTCTTTGATTCAGATCTGAGACACTCTTCATATTTAAGGGCAACAGACTTCAGTGCCTTTACATAAGAACACTAAGACAGGATGCTTTGTTCATTAAACACTCAATTGCCATTGAACACCACTACAGCTTTATTATCTTCTGGTGGTGTCTGAAAATTAATCAATTCTAGCCCACCACTAAAGCCTGTAAATTTTTTTATGACTAAACTTGCTATTCCATACTTGTGCAAATGACTAATTCACTCAGCAGTACCACTTCTTTGCCCCCTGCAACGAAACAAAGAAACAAGCCCCAACAAAAATAACAAAAAAAAAAAAAAAACCAACCACCAAACACAAACCAACAAAACCAAACTAACAAAAACCAAACACATGAAAAAAACCACCAAGTAAACCACAAAACCTCACACACCACAGCCAGTTTAATCAATACTAGCACATCTTACAGGTCCTAAAATGAATGGGCAGCCATAGGCAAGGGACTGGAAATAGAGACAACAGCTTTCCCTGCTTATTTGTATACTCTTGTTCAGGTTTCTTTACTTTGGATGTTTCATTACAACCTAGAACTTTACTTGAATAATTACTTGAACCATGACTACACTTACTTGATAGAAAAACGTTGGAAATACAGTCAGCTCTTAGCAGAACCCATCAAATCATTTTAAAACAGTCATCTAAAAGAAGGGCTATGTAAATGTTTTGTCCCATTGGTTAAAGCACTACAACTCTTGATTGCATTTATAGTATCATAAGCTACTTCGAAAGTAACTCTGCTTTTTTGTTTGATTTATTCTTCGATAATGAAAGATAAATTCAACTTCATGCTGAGTGCAGAATAATGAATGCGCTGAAATAATGAACAATTCCATCTACGTGGAACAAAGAAATATTATTATGCTGCCATTCGAGTAGGCAAGATAGAAGAATAGTTCCCCTACATAAGTCATAACAGAACCACAGCCACCTTTACTGTCTCCTCTAACGGCACGCTATGCGAAACCCTGCATGTCAAACGGCAAAGAAGAATCTACAGAGAGAGCAATCAGTGATAGGAGCTGTAATCTCAGGTAAAAACAGTCTGTTCACAGACTTGAACCAAGACAAAGAAAACTTGTAGGAGAAAGCATCTCCCTGCAGCACAAAGAAGGCATCATGTTGAAAAAAATATGTATTTTCAAATGGAATGTGTGACACATTTTGAAAAGGAGAAACTGTCAGGATGGGGAACAAACTTCTAAATGATTAAAAATATCAACTGAATCAGTTTTATTCTTATGAGAATAAGAATTTGTCTTGATTTCATTATGAGACCTCTTCACGAGTAAGAGGGAATCCCTGCTGTTGCACTCATGGCTCTATTATTCCCCCTTGTGTTATATTAAGAAAAAAATTAATTTAAGAGATTATTTTTTAAATGGCTCACACTTTATCTTGGGTCTCCCTTTTACTCTCCTGAAATGTTAGCCACCAAACTTGATTTTGCAAAAGGACATAAAAGGGAAATGAAAAGGATGGAGACATTATCCAGGTTTTTATTTTTGTACACCAATGCAAACAAATTATATTTAATGTTTTATCTGTTAGCTACTCCTGATAAAGCAACGTGCTACCTCCATCTGAACAGTGCTTTCTGCCACTTATTGCTTTTTCTACATTAATATTTCATGATATTTTAAAAAAACAAATCAAGAACAAAGTCAGCAGTAAAATAAGAGAGAGACCAAAGAGTCATTTTGGGCCTCATTTGCTATTCATTGTGTGTGGTTTAACAAATAGTGCATCTGTGTTGGATTTTATTATGTTACTGTGTGACCTGTAGAATCTCAGGAGACTGGCTAAGAAGAGATGAACATTATTCCATTAGTGAGAAAAATCAATAATAGCAGTTAAACACTTCATGCAGTCTTTCCCCAAATTTCTGGTTTTATAAATCCTTAATTCATATTAAATTTTTAAAGAGAAGAATGCAAAAAGATCCGTAGCTTTCCCCAGCCAAAAAGTGAAAGAAAACGGTGTTGCATCCAGAATCAAGGCCAAGAGTCTTGGGGTTTTTTGCATAAATACATAAAATGCAAATGTAAATGGCATCTGTGTTACAATGCACGGCTGCTGTTGGAGGTTGGTGGGTGTTTTTATCCCCCCCCAATAGATTCATAGCTACTGGGAATAATATCCATATTTGACGCTATCTAATAATGCTAAACTCTGAAAACCTACACAAATGGAAAGTAGAGATAAGAAGAACCAGGTGTTCTGTCTGAAAAAACATAAATAAAAGAATCAAAAAATTAGCCTGTAAGTTTTTCTCCCATTTCTGCTTTCTTAGGCTCCTTAAGGTCTTCTGCTAGAGGAGAAATCTAACCATAAATTGAGGTGACAGGAACACTAGCAAAACCGCCCAAAATAAAAACATTCTTAAAACTCTAAACAGCATTTTCCAACCACTGGATAATCATTGCATGTTAAACTGCACACCGGCACCTCAGTAATGAGTAGATGACCCTACTTGGCAAGATAAAGGCCGGCATATGTTAATGACATTGTAAGGGTGTAATATACAAAACTGAAAGAATGTTAGCTTGATGTATAGTGAAAGAGTAACTCACAGACCAGTAATTACCAGCAAATTTTACCATGTTTTTCATTTATTCTTGAAATGCACACTAATATTGCAGTTTAGTTTAAAGATGAAAGTGCAGTAGTTAATATCAGAGAGTAAACAATGAACTAATGCCTTTCTCAGACAGCTTAAGAATGCTTAGAATAATGAAATTCCCATCTTCTCCTTATGAAAAACGACAAAGCAGAAAGACATGTACATTTGAAGGAAAAGCCACTGTGCCCAATGCACCACTACCAGGGCTTGGGAAATCCCTCAGACATAAGACTGTTCTGTTTATTCCCATAATTACTATTTTCATAAGCAGTTCTGTTCATAAACTGAGTGCTCATAACTTGCTTCATTATCCTTCAGTTGCTATGACACTATGTAAGAAAGCTGACAGAAGCCTTTTGCTTTGTTCAACGCAGACCAAGAGCATTCACAGGCCTGCAACAGAGAAGCCATAAATGCATAAACTCCAGGAGAAGCTTTCATCCTTTGGACCATCTGGAGAACAAGCTAGGATGCTGCTCAAATCCTTCGACAAAGGCAGCAAGCACACCTTTCAGCCTCAGCTTTCTCAGTCTGGGAAGAGGAACTGGTGCTGAAGACTATTGCAGGAAGCCTACAACTGGACTTTACCTACCTGAATGCTGGGCGCAGAGCTGGCACACTCTCTAAGCCACTACAGGGATACAAGCAACATAAACTCTCTTCTTGAGGTAATCAAAATAAAGACATAAATCAATTTTATCTACCAGTTTCAGGAAAATAAAAATCAACAGGAAAGTAATTCTTTAAAAGCTACTACAGTAAAAAAAAAAATCCCGCTTAATTTTAATATCCTTAAATTTAAGGACAACATGAAATATGCAAACACCGTCTCAATTACACTTACCTAAGTTACAAAGTGGGTACAAACAAGCCCCAGGAGACTTCAGCCCACCTACCCTGACTTCATGGGAACATTTCACAAAGAGGCTGCAAAATTCTTTTGACTGTGAAGAAGGCAGGTTATTTTTAAAAAATGAAGACAAAAACCAGCTTCACAATTTGACAGGAAAGAGAAACATTAACAGGAGAAAGAGGAATAAAGTCAATTATAGTTTTTAATTAGCTTTCCAAGCTATTCAGTGGATGTTGGTACTCATGAATAGCAATCAATACTGCATTCTAGTGATGTGTTATGCAAATAAAGCACTTCAGCAGTATTATCCCATCCAAAAGTTAATAACCTTAACAAAAACTCAAAGAAAAAAAAAAAAGGCAAAACAAAACAAAAACTAAAAGAAAACCCTAATAATCTATTTGTTTTTATAATAAAGCAGAAGGGAAAAAAAGAAAACAGAGAGGTTTACTGCAATTTGAGCTAGTTCTACGAAGTTACCTCATTACATTCAGGAACAATTCCCACCATTTGAAAGAGGAGATTTTGATACCTAGACAGTTTTGAAACACCAAACCCACATTCACAAGAGACAGTTTATTCAAGGATTACGGTATTATATATATGAAAACTTTTAAAATAACCCCATCAAAAGCATTGTTTATTTCTCTACTGTTCAGCCGAAGTCCATGGTATTAATAGAACGTGGTCATCTCCAGCAGCACTCAGTTGTTTTACGGGTCACGGGAAAGTTTTGCTTTATCAAACACATACCCAGACATAAAGCATTGCAAATATCACTGGCAAATCTTCACCATCATTTCTGCAAACACAGAGAGAGATCTCACATGGTCTGTGGGATATGTAGATACTATATTTCTATTTTAGGTCACAAAAACTGCAAAACACTGTTTCCTACAAAGACTATGAAACATGGTCAAGACAATTTTTAGTTGACATTCTGAACTTTCCAGTACAAACTTGCAGCTGAACAAGTGTCTGCACGAAGGGCCTGCTTCAACTCTTCTACAGTTAGTAGAAAGATCCACAGATTTCAATGTGAGCTGATGAACCGCTTAAGTAAACACATGCTTCAGAGCAATACTTTTCATTTCCAGAAAAACAAGCACATACTTTTCCCCGCATTTGTTGAAAAATAAATACCACACTGAAATTCTGCTGAAGCAGAAGTGTCTTCAATTAAATCACTGCATCAAATTTTCAGGATCCCACTCTTCATAGAAACCACTTGGACACATAAGCTGACAATGACAACTCCACTCCCTTTCTGCGAATTGGTGACCATTGTGTTCACTCTCCACCAAACACATCTTGAAGAAAAAATACTGGTGAGTACATGACCCTGGAGCTAATTACACAAGAGTGTAGTTGGACCGATCCATTTTTGTAAGGACTACAGGCAAACTCATTATCTTCCCAAGGGGGTCCAAATGTTATTCCAGGACATGTATCTTGAAAAAGCAGATGAAGTGCTTCCTTCCTTCCAGTCAAAGGAGAGAAGTCACCGTCAAAGTTTTGCTACACCTGCTCCAAAGTTTAGAACGAAGCATATTACCCACCGAATGGGTCATACGAAGTTGATGGCAATTAGGTCCAGGTAATAATGGGAAAACCAAAAGTAAGATGACTCAGGACTAAGGAAATGGAAACTGTATCAGTTTTCTATCACACATTTCAGATTAAATTCCTGCAACAAACACTAAGTTAGGAGCAAATGCCTACCTTATAAAACATTAACTTCAACACGTTTGAGAATGTGAAAGGAAACAGGTTCTATTTAATTTTCTTCCTACCTCCCAAGTCTCATTCAGAATGCAAAGTGCTGAAATTTGATTTACTATATAGTTACTATAATATGCATCAGGAAAATATTGCCCAGTTTAGAAAGTTCTTACTAAATTTTACATTTACATCTGTGATTTGAGATTTGTAATAACAAACATGAAACCAGCCAAAGTATTACAAGCTGGCCAGTAAGAATACTGCTTTGCTGTAACTGCAGAATCCTTCAGCTCAAAGTTACAAAGCCCTTGGGGATTTGTAACATACTGTGACATCTCCTAGGATGCAGAGAAGAGTGAGCAGAATAGGACACCCTACCTGCTCCTATCACCTTTCTCCCAATATGAGGAGGGACTAGCACAGCTATTAGTGCTACCCAGAACAAGGCAAAATAATTCACAAGTAGCAGCCCACTGGTGGTGTTCTAAAAGTTCCTACCATGCATTTCCTTGCTCACCTCCCCTCCCTGTCATCAAATTTCTCCTACTGTGCATGCAACAATAGCTGAGAAAGATAGCTGCTCATTATACACGGGAAAAGATTGCAAACAACTCCCTTTACACAGATTACAGCCAGTGTACTCCAGGTCCCAGGTGATTCAACACACCTCTATGATATTTGGCCTTCAATTTCCTCCTTTGTTCAGCATAGTCATTATACTCATTGCAGCAGAAAAGTTAAAAGGTCAGAAGTGTATTATGGGATGATCATAAGCAATTAGTCTGATATAAATTATGTGGAATACTAGTTAAATCTCCAAAGTGAAGTCAGCCTAAAAGAACTGGGTCAGACAAGATCTGCAAAAAGATATCCAAGAAACATTTTGTGGGGATAAACTCAAAAATCCTTCACAATACAGTCAGCACTCTGTAGAAGGCATTTTAGAGTACAAAGAGATAAAGACAGACATATTAATTTTCCTTCTACATCCGTGTCTATCCCTCAGCTATTCTCAAGGTCTCACTACATCCACTAATCTGACAATATTGGTAAATCATGCAAAAGCATATTGGGTTTATTAGCTTCCAATGAAACAGAAGCTGGTGTGTAATTACGTTTCCATAGCACGCCTTATTCCCTTGTCCTAATTTATTTCTAGAATTTGTGGCCTCAATGAAAACCACTCCTTGAAATATAGTCAAGGCAAAACACCAAAATTACAGAATTTCTGTGTCTTCCCATCAATCTAAAAATCTTTGAAGATTGAACTCACTAATACCAGGGTTCCCAGGTCCTTTCTGTCTGTTAGGGCTTGTAGTGCTGGAAATCCTGTAGCCTTAGGAACCTCTGAACTTGAAATACCAACATCTGTTTATTGAAGTACCACTTCCCCCCCCCCCCCCTTTTGATGACTAACTAAACTTTCTGTATTGCACAAAATAATATCTATCTGGAATGTCTGTTGTGAAAGGTGTCCTCATACACAGCCGCCTTCTGTACAGAAATCATTTATATTGTTCCTTTTCAAATATCTCCAAAGGAGGTGAAGTTAAACTGTGCACAGGCTTAGCTCTTACTTCCTGTTTAAATGGAGGATTTAAGAAATTATTACTGCATTTTAATATTTATCCTCTAGTTAATTCCACTACAACTTAAGGAATAGATACTCCTGAGAGAGAAGTTTTCATTTTCATTTTGTAAAATGTCATTTTGCACCTGGAAAATAAGGAAATATTCCCCTGAAGCTATGATGTAACTGTCTTTTTCAGGACCATCTCAAATGGAAGTTCTTCCTAAATAAAGGCACTTTTTATTTGCACAGTCAATTCACTTCTTAAAGTACTGCATAACTTAACCTTTTGTCCTTGATATTATTTCTTGCTTGTCTTCATCACACCAGTTCCTCCTCCCTAAATACTTGCATATATATTGCACATATGTTTTAACACCCCCAAGAAGCAGTAGAGCATTCTGTAGACACTAACACAGACTGCAGGCAGGCAAACACCATGTTTGTCAACTCAGCCGTGTAGCCAGGGTGCCAAGAGACGATCCCTTTCGGAGAGGAAAGGTGTACTATGTGCCTCTGCTACTGAAGCACACTTATGTTTGAGAGGAATGTCCTTTAAAAAAGACAACATGAAGAGGCATTTGTAACATGATAAACATTGATCACATAGCATTTTGTTGACACCTATGTCCTAATGCAGCTTCCATGCAACCTCCTAATCAAAAGTTAACAGCCAAGTGATGCAACTACAGGCTCTGCAACCTGCGAAGCGCAGCCAGGCGTAGATGCTGACACTGTTTCTGTTGCCCAAGAACACATCCCATTGCTGGCTTAGCTCCAACTGCACAGAATAAAGTCGGGGATTACAGCTTTTGAAACAAGTTTTGTAAGAGAAGACAGGCATAATTGGACTGGCAACATTCTTCCCTCAATACATAAACACCCAAAAAATTCCAGATCTCTCTGATGAGCTGTTCTGGCAAATACTCAGTCCAGAACTGAGAAAAAAAACTACGCGGAACACTTTTTTGGAAGCTTCTGACAAATTATACAGAAAAATAAAAATAAATAAAGATCTCCATATTCAATCATATCCTTAATATATGACCCCAGCCTCAGCTGGTTTAAAATGGCACTGCTGACTTACACCACCTGAAATTTTATCCCACCTTTTTAAGGTATACTTTCCCGGTTTGTTAGTGAAGTGTTGAAACTCTGGGCATATTGATTTTAAGAGGCTTCATGTAATGAAACTTTAAAAAGAATTTATAAACATTTGGAAGCATGCAAAGAACAACTTAAGTTTGCAGCTTACAAATTAGTTTGAAGTGATTATTATTTATTTACTAAGGCTGACATTTTGAATCCTCTAAGGCTTTTTTTTTTCCCCTATTCAAACCTACAGAGATTAAATTTCAGTTATAAAAGAAGGGATTGATATGGGACTAAAGCTCTTTTATTATTAGAAACAGTCACATATCCAACTAAAAGATTGACACTTTATAAGGCCATGCTGTTTCCACCAAAAATATTCTCGCTCAGATATTTTTGTTAATCTTCACAAGTAGCTCAAATACTTTTTGATTTGCAATCTCTACAAATTTAGTGATGGACAGCTGAATGCTAACACAAGCATAATGAAAATAGACTTGCTTTTCTTGATTATTTTTTGCATTCACTGGAAGGGGTGAACCCCACAACATCAAAGACTATGCTTAAAGCAGGAGTGCAGAAGACAGAAATAAAAAAAATAATCCATTTCTCAAAATAAGTCTGGAAATACTGCCCTTCAAATTGTTTTGTCTCAAGAACTGTCTCATCTTGTGCCTTTCATTTCAACAAAACAAATAATTGCATTCTGATCTTTCCATTTTATATATGAAAGGATGAGGGGTAATGGTTTAAATTAGAAGGGAGTGGATTTGGATTAGAAATAAGGAGGGAGTTCTTTACCTCGAGAGTGGTGGAGTACTGGAACAGGTTGCCCAGGGAGGTGGTTGAGGCCCCATCCCTGGAGACATTCAAGGTGGGGCTTGACAGGGCTCTGAGCAACCTGCTCTAGTGGAGGATGTCCCTGCTCTCAGCAGGGGGTTGGACTCGATGACCTCTGGAGGTCCCTTCCCACCCAGACATTTCTATGTTTCTATATTTACACTGTTTAAACTGTTTTCAAGGAAGAAAAAGATGGAAGCCAACTACAGTATCCAGTGCTTTTCCATTTGACACCAAATCAACAGTTTGGGTCTACCTTAGCAAGATTTATAGACGACTATCATAATGCAGACTTTTGAAAGCAGCTTAGCATAAATCACACTGATTTAAATCTTTCAAGGTTTTATTTCTCCACATAAATTTAAAATTCTGTTAGCCAAGATCTTAAAAGTTCATTTTTAATTCCTAAGACTGACAACAATGGCAAATACCATCTGTTCCACTGTAGTTCAGGAACGCTTAAAGTAGCTCTTGAAAGGAAAAGAGAGAAAAGCACTTCAAACATATTTTTTGTACAGTTTCTCCAGAAATACCTTTAATATTATTGCCAATGCATACTGTCATTTATTGACCTCTGCTAGGAGCCTTTGTAAAACTAACTCAAAAAAAATTTGAGAAAGCAGTGACGCCTATCACACAGAAAACCACAGCAGATAACTGGCAGACTATTTTAACTTCATTTCACCAACCCATATTTTGCAAGCTCTGCTTATAACCAAGAAATTCAACCCAATTACTGCAATTTTGCAACCGAGTACAGACAAGGTGGAGTGATGTTTTCCAGCTACAATCAGATTTTTATTGCATTTCAAACCATGAGCATAGAGAAAAAAAAAAACCAAACCCACAAAGTTATGAGGGAAATGCTCATTACTTCATTTGTATTTATAAGCTTTTGTGAGATACCTGCATTACCTTTTCACTTCTCCCTTGTATTACAAGTAGGATTTATTACCTTTTAAAGAATAAAACATTACATCTCCAAACACTACTTTTCAAAAGCTGAGGTTTTAAGGACAAAAAAAAGAACCAAACAAACCCCAAATACCTTAGAAGTCAATAAAAATGTCACAAGTGATTAAATGCTTATAAACTGATAACAGTTAGAGACACATGCAGCACATATATAAACACATACACCCATGTGTAGTATTTATAAGCACATGCACATTTCACTGAGAGAAGAATCTATTCAAGTCAGAAAGGAAGAGAAATCAGTCTCAAAATAAGCAGAGTCCAATTTTTCCTCACTTATTTTACTTTCTTTAATCTGCAAATGAATGATGGATGAATGCTCATCAGAAAACACCACAATCCTTAATATTTGTTTGCAATTTTCTTTAAATGCAATAAAGATGTCCCACTTCATTTTAGTTGTCCTAATATATATATATAGGAAAGTAGCAGTAAGGTAAATAAAATGTCATTCATAATTGTTATTAGAAAAGTAGACAAGTACTACTGATACTGGGGATACACAACTTCAAGTTATTAGTGTGGTTTAAAACAGCAACAAAAACCAGTTTGACAATATGAGTGCAATTGAAACCTTGGGAAACCGCAGCATTGCTTGTCTTTACTATACTGATAGTACTGAACTGGTACAGGCCATGAATCGTGGGGATAGGACAGAAGACAGTCAATGGGGAAACCAAAAAAACCCACCAACCAACACATAGCACAACAAAACAGGACTTGTTCCATTGACTCAATGGAACAGTTATATGGCAGTTATATCACAGGAAGCCATAGGGTGACAGATTAAATCAGACATTCCTCCTGTTCATGTAAAGGCAACTATTAGCAGAAGACCATTAAAAGCTTCAAAAGAACTGTTTACGTTACACACAAAGGATGAAACCCTGATTCCACTGATACACTGCAAGTCTCTCAATGGTTTAACGAGGGTCAAGATTACACATCCACAGACCAACCCTCTAAATAACAGCATTAACTTCTAGAAAACTGCTGTTCCATGCAGAACCATCTCTACAATCAATACAGATTCAGCACATGCGCTTCTTATATCCAATTCCAAAAAATGCTTTTCGGTAATAGACAAAATCCTCTTTGATCACTCAAGAGTCTTAAATGATATATTAGTCAACTTGCACTCCAGCTGAACAATCTCGAGGATACTCAGTCCCCTAATGGTCACAGGAAACACGTTTTCACTGCTGCCAAGCTTGAACATCTCCTACAGATCCCAACTATATCAAAAAGCCAAAAGCTGGGATATTTCACCACCAAAC
>JAAGNO010024366.1:0-64109 GCA_033439905.1 Ceryle rudis
GCCTCTCCTCGCCTCTCCTCGCCTCTCCTCGCCTCTCCTCGCCTCTCCTCGCCTCTCCTCGCCTCTCCTCGCCTCTCTCCTATTCCTATTCCCATTCCTTTTATTCCAATCCATCCCACCCTATCACATTCCACCCCTTCATATTTGTCTGGGTACCATAGCACCTCAAAGCTCCATTTATGTTAGGCTCTATGGTAAAACCAAATGAATTAACCACTTGCTGCCTCCGGAAGTGTGCAGCCAACCCGGCACAGAGCTGTGCTGTGCAGGGTTTGCTGAGACAGCTCTGTGCACACCTGCAGGGTCTCACTCCTTGTGTGACCTTGTTCAGACCTCAGTGTGCACCACAGAGCACTGTGCCACCCAGACATCTTGTAAGTGTAAGGCACAAGGCAAATGGTAGCGACAGAATGACTTCCACTGTGTGATGGGATGATGAGGCAAAAGCAGGCAGTGGGCAGAGCAACTTTGTGCTATATCACATACATTTTCAGCTGTTTTCGCGTGCAGACACTTCCCCTAGTGCAAGATACACGCTGCATGTTTACATCTCTACCTATCTGCGGATCAGCCCATCCATGTCATGAATGAGCTTCACCATCAGGGAGAGGCCTCTGGAGAGGCATGTGTCAGCTATTTAATAAATTTATTGCAGTGTATTTACTCTGTTTGTTTAACTAGTAATAGGAGAGTTTGCGGGTAACTCCCTCAGGGAAAACATCTTTCTATGTCCCATGGCAAACATACACGCAACTGTCCAGCTGCGCTTCAAAATGATCCATGCTGTCATCCCTGAATCAGGTTCTGCTTTCCAGCCCTCCCATCAGTTTACAGTTCCTGTTCTTGAGCTCCTTCCTCTGGCTGTAGATGCCTATCTGCATAACTGGAATTCATGGCATGACCTTTGATTCCTTCTGTCCTCATGCCAGACTCCAGCAGGTCTCTGTTATCAGATACTAAAGCCTATTATAATGTGAAGTGCATGCACAAATTTACCCAGGCAGGTATGCTGGCATCCTTGCCTGATAGTTCCTCCTTCCCAGAGGAGCACGGGCATCTCTCAGCCTCCTTAGGGCCGCCAGGACCTCTCTTTACATAAGGAAAATATGCTGGCACAAAAGGCAAATGGTTACACATGCTTCTGCTATTTTCTTTTTCAGAGGACAAATGCTTGTTCATATCCCATGATGTCATCTTCTGACACCACACACTGGTGTTGTGTCAGGCAAAGTCTGTGTCCTCATTCATTGTCTGCCTGAGCCTGCAGGGTCCCTCTGGCCCTGGAGCCCAAAGTTTTGTCCACATTATCCTCCTTCTAACTCAAGGGTGAAACATTTTCCCTGGTGGAGGCACAGACAAGGCACATGACTTGCCCAGCATCACCCTGTGAAGGCCATGGTGTAGCTGGGGACAAAAGCCAGGCCTCAAGAGACCCAGTGCTGTTTTTATCAGAGACAGCAGGTCTAGCCCAGCTCACCATAGTCACGTGTATATAGAAAGACATCTCATTACTAGTAGCAGATGATATGCAGAGAGTGTCCCCAGTCTACATGCTTCCTGAGACACCTAGGACCATCTGAGGTACAACATTTGTTCTCATTTACTCCAAGACCCTTGCATAGCACCCTAAGCTGGTTCCACATGCTTCATTCTGCTTGTGTGAGGGCCTGGCTCACCCCTCAGCTGCTTTGGCCTGACATCAGGCTTTGGTTGCTTTGCATGAAAACTGTCCCATCTGGTTGTTCTGGATACACCATGCAAAATCTCCCTGCCTCTGCCTGGCCTCGCGTACGCTGGCTGTGGCACGTATTTTGGATTTGGGCACTCTAGCTGCAGGCAAACTCTGTTCTTCAGCAGCGTGCTGGGTTTGTCGGAGGGTATTAGGAAATGTTCCCGTGGTGGGTGGAAGCACGTAGTGCATCTCAGGTGGTTGCTGTGGCTGTAGGAGACAGCTCTGGCCTGGCCCACCTGGTCTCTCCTGCCTGGGTGATCCTCTGCACTGTTTGCAGAAGTGCTGCTGGGAATGCTGCTCACCCATACTGGCCTCACACAACTGAGCCAGCTGCCCAACTGGAGTGCCTTAGCTGATCCAGGGGAATTTTAATTGAATCACCTTTGCCCACTGCAAGCAGGTGCCAGTTTGTGAAGCCTTGATGTTAGCTGTCACTGAGGATTGTAGTGGGTTCACATGCATGCTCTCTGTGGGACTGTAGAAATGCTTTCCACTAAATGTCTACACGTATGCCTTTGCAGTCATTAAAAGTAGGAAGCGCTGTTCGTGTGCACGGTAGTGCACCATTACAGTCATCCTGGAAGCTGCTTGCTGCAGTGTCTCTCAGCTCATCGCACAGGAAAAGTTTTGCATGTGAGAGGAGTGGGATGGGGCCAACAGCAGGCTTAGCAAATCCAGCTTCAGCACCCCAAGGGAGAAGCAAGTTCTGGTGCCAGGTCCATAAATACAGGGAGTTCTCTGTTACATATCCTCCCAGACAGACTCCATACAGCACAGTATGGCATAGGAGATAGATTTGGTATTAATCAGATCTTAGGCAACTTTTTACAGTGCAGATTAAAACCAAACACCTAGAAGGGAAGAGTCTTCTGTGATGTGCTTGGCCCTGGAATGGGCAGACAGCTGTATATGGAGCTAGCTTCAACTTGAGGTCTACAGATACAGTCCTGCAAAAAGTACATTAAACAATGCTCTGCAGCAGCACAATGAGGCCGCCTTATGTGTTTGCTGCTTGTTCTCACACTGGTATTCTGTGCTGTTCTCACACACAGCTTCACACTCCCTGGTTATACATTAGCAACAACACATTCTTTAGCTCAAGTTTGAGTTGGACGTAGATTGAAGCCTGATACTACAAAGTACAGTTGGGGAGGAAGAAAATATCACTCAGGGTCAAATATTTTCTAGTCTCGGTTTAGTAGGCAGAACATGTGACAAACCACTAAGTACTGTTATTGATGAATATTTATTGGGTACCAGTAGTGCTAGAGTAGATGAGGTCCTTGGGTCTAAAGGCCTTCTGAGACAAAGATACCAGTCAGGCACTCTCAGTGCACGATTTTTTCCTCAAGGTGGAGAGCGCTTCTGGGGATGTGAGGTGGGATGGTGTGCCTTTGCTGAGGGGGTTGAGACACAGGGGTCACAAGAATGAAGTGGTTTTTGTGGAGGAGCCAGAAGCTTAGCAGAGCAGGAAAGGAGGTACATACGCAAGGTATTGGCAGAACAGGAAGAGGCTGCTTTGCTGTGGGCTCAGCAGAGGTGATAAATTGTGGGTTCAATAAGCAAGGTTCTACACTTCCATCTTCTGGCCACACCCTGCAAATCTCTGATGTACCCAAAAAACTGATCATTCAGAAAGTCTATGCTTCTCTTCCATGAAGAGGAGGGGCCAAACTGTCAGTGCATGTAGCACACTTGACTGGAAACAGGGAAGCTGGTACATTGCCTATGATAACCAGCTGTTCATACCAGCCATTCCTGCTCCAAATGAAGAGTGCCACAATTGCATATTTGCAGGCTGGCCTTTTGTCCAGTCCCTCTCTATCCCTGCGTAATCTATCCAACTGGAACACATTGCAGGGTATCATGCTGCTTGGAGAGAGGGCTTCAGAGTGTCCTGCCTTTGGACAACTTTCCACAATTCCCATGTCATCTTTCACTCGGGACCCAGATTTTACATACATCCTGATTAAAGCACATTTAGCTCAGCTGGACCTGGGGTGAATGTCATGCCCAAATAAATGATTCACCATCCATGTGCAAAAACATCTTTTGTCTGAGGAGGATATTAAGGGTAACATCAACGCAATCAGATCCCAAGATTAATGCAAACCCATCACCAGGGAAATTACAATTTTTAATAATTCAGAATTACACAAGGGAAATACAAGTAGGGAAGAGAGGAACAAGTAAAGCAAGAATAGGTCAAGACAGAGAGCTCCAGCTGTCTTTGGCCACTGACAGCTCAGTCTAAAAGCCTTAACACAGAGGTGCAGGCAAATGATGGCAGATCTCACTGCCTCCCTTATTACCTTGAATAATCACAGTGGCAGTTTTGCTAAAGGATGGGAGGCAGGTTGATGGAGAGTATTAGCTGTTACCCTTTCCTCCCCTTTTCCTCTCACTTTCATGCTTTCTGGAGCTGACATGCTGTGATCTTAGGCCTGATGTATAGAACCCTCCCGAAGCCCTCTTTTTAAGAGGATGATTCGCCTGCGGGGGGAGCTGGAGGCAGAACTGGCCACTAAAAGAGTTTTGCTGACAGATCCCTCTTCGTATTCATCAGAGATGCTCCCATTTACTTCCTACTTCATAGAGCCTTTGTACTCCCCTGGATCAGTAGCATGTGGAGGGAGGGACAGGACGAGAGGCAGACCTGCATAGGAGGCTGTACTAGCCCACTGAAAATTATAGACTAGAAGAAATGTATGGACTCATCCTTAGTCTCTGCCTTTTTGATTGCATGTGTATCACAAGGCCATGGCACTTCAAACACACCATTTGGTTTGCTGCCATGTCAGTGAGGACTGTGGAGATGAGCCTTCTCATGAGACATCAGCTGGTTGGCTTTGTCCAAGGAGACTCGTGGAGCTTCAGCTGAGCCCCAGCCTGTGTTAGGCAGTGAAACTGAAATGATGTCAGATGTAACCAAAGTTAAGAGATTTGCCAAAGGTCACAGAAAAATCTGCAGGAGAAATAGGATCAAATGTAGGACCTTCACGGCAGAGCCAACCATGTCATGGGAGAGACTATAGCTGAGCAATTATTTCTAGGAGATGAGACACCAAACTTCGATGCCTAAAGAGCCCTTCTGAACATCCCCTTACAGAGTCTCTTAGACAGCCCTGGGAAGCCATGGCAAGTTGCAAGAATGCAACAGTTGTCTCCTTTATCAAACAATCCGGTGACTCCATAGGCTAATTCTTGTCCTGACTCACTCAGGTAGCTTGATGCAAACATTGCTTGGGTAAAGTTAGTGTTTCAGCTATGAGAAGTAAATAACTTGTCCTAACAGACTGACAAGGAAAGGATCCACGTTTGGACAAACCTAATAACTGTGCTGTGGTGACCGTTCCTTTATATTGCCTTGTAGGTACAAGTGGCTCATGTTCAGAGAGCTGGTTATGGCACTTGCCCTTCTGAAATCCACTACTCCCAAACCTCTAGTGCTAGCTCCCCTCTACAAACCTCAGCACAAAATTACTCAAGCACAGCAGCATGCTGACATGCACAATTTAGCTGGTGAGCAAACAGCAGTTTTTCCCAATGCTTCCATACAGTTGTTCTGCCAGTGGGAGGTGTGATTTCAGGAACATTAATATGAATAAACAAGGTCCTATGACATCTACATTTATTGAGCCTGCTTCCCTCCTTCATCTCCAAATTTCTGACATGACCTTTGATAAGAGAGTGGCTTTCTGGAATGACACTAGATTGCTACGAGCTCTTGTGAGACAAGCCCTTATCAAAGGCTGAGCACAGCCATGACCAGTGTGGAGTGCCAGTCCAAATTTACCCAGGCAGCTATGTTGGCATGAATCCCTAAATTCTCTGATTCATGGACTTTTATCTTCCCCTGTGAAATGAGGGCATTATGGATTCTCCTCTTAGCTGCCACTAGCCCATTTGACACCACAGAAATATGCCCAAGTGTGAACATGCTCACCTTCCAACACACACAGAGCTCCGCTCCCCAAAAACCTTGGGGAAGATATGTTTAAAATATGTGTTTCCCAAGTGCAGCTCTGTTTACTCGATAGTGATTGTTCAAGGAGGTGTTTTTGGCATCTCCTCTCCCATTCTTTGGTTCTCAACCTAACAAGGGCTGTATTCTTGTCACGGTGTTTATCGGGCAATGAAGGAGAAGCAGCAATGGCTCCTTCGTGCCAGCTGGCACCATGCCACATGATTGTTGTTAAATGAGGATGTAATAATTGTAATAATATGTTTCTCACTCAATTCAAACCTCTCCTGAGATGCTCTTTTTATATGAGGGGAGGAGGGGAAAGGACCTATTACTTTCTGCATTTCTTGGTATGCTGCTTCAGCTGGGTCTCTTTATCCTTCCAACCTTGACTGTGGCAAACCAGGTGCCTCTGGAAGGGCCAAAGGTAACTTCACCCTGATGCGCTCTTTGGCTGTGGGGAGAAGGTCTCCAAAATGGTCTCTGAACACCAGAAGGATTGCTGGACACCTGATCTGCCTCCCATAGCTCTCCTTGTTGTCTGGTGTCTGGGCTATGGGTGGCTCCAAGTCTGTAAGAAGGTACTGGAGCACCAGGACAGCATGTACAAGAGGAGAGGAGTGGCTTGGCCCCAAGTCTTCCCCTCTAACTTTCCTGCCTGTCTGGACATTAGGAAGTAGAAGGGAACTCAGTCATTAATAACCCTTGCAGTTTTTTGGCCTCTGTGCTGAGTCTGTCCATGAGAGACCAGTTATAATTGTGATGCAGCCAGAAATCTCAGCTAAATGGCCAGCGTCCTCAGATTCTAAGAAATTCTGTGGAAGAATTTCTTTGTGGAGAGAGGATGAGAAAAAAGAGGATTTTCTTGGACACATGGCAGTCTGCAAGTGGGGCCAGGATTTCATACAAAGCAGCTCACTGTGGCTGGCTCCCCGTGCAGAGCCAGCAGGAGCCCCATGTGTCACTACAGACCTAACGCAGCCAGCTTTTCCCACAGGGGATGAATTTCACCCTCCAGCCATCTCCACAGAACTCCACCGCTGCCCTGCTTCTTCCTCCAGATACCTCTTGGGAGTGGATCCCTAGGGAGAGGATGGGCAGAGCTTGGACTGACACCAAGACCCTGGAGCAGGGAGGCTCCTCACCTCCCTTCTTGCTGTCTGAGTCATTGGGTCCCTGGGGGGAATCTTGTCCTGTGGGCAAATCTGCACTGCATGTTTGTACCTATTTAACACATAACAGAAATTAATGCATTACATGAATGCATGGGGGTGTTCTCAGCACGAGACCAAAAATCTGCCTTTCCAAAGCAAAAAAGCTGACTAAAACTATTACAAAATATATTAAAATAATAGGAAAAAAAAAAAAAAAAAGAAGAAAAAGAAAGTAAAATCTTTGTATCGAGGTGTATCCCTGAGACATGACAAGTTTGTAGAACAGTACTGGGAGGAGTGTATGAAGAAGGCTTTATGACAGCTCAAGGTTTAAAATGTGTATCTGCTCTCTAGGAGTTAATCCCAGGTAGAATAGCACTTTGCAGATGCACATTAGGAGTTTGGCTTCATTCAGGTGCTGATGACAAAAGGACGAAGGCTTCTGCTGCAGTTCATGCCGCACTCCTGTTTGCTGTGAAGTTGCAGGTTAGGAGAAATGTCCCGTTTCTTTAGTGAATCAGGGAATGGGTAAAGATGTGCTCTGTTTTCTGCCAGGGCACTGCAGTACTGCCAGCATTTCCTTACCCAGCAGTCACATACAGATATGTGGGGGTTTTGGCAGGTGTTTAGGTTTGGTTTTTTTTTTTCTTACTCATTTCAGTAAGGTATATGTTATATATATATGTAAAAGCTGGGAATGGCCAGAAGGCACACATCTAGGCTGGTGTGGCTATCTGAGTTTAGAATTGCAGTAATGACAGGAAGGGGCTGAACCTTGTGCCATAAGCTGTCCTTGGAAACTGTGTGTGGAGACATGTCAGCCTTGGCCAGTCTCTGAGGGGACAGCAGCTACCCCTTGTCAGGTTTGACAAGGTACTTTTGACTCCTTGTCAGAAGATTAAGAATGGGAACCTATTGAGTGGTCCCAAAATGTCAGTGTTATTCCAGGCTCAGGAATAGTTGGAATATTCTGTGTTTCCAGAAATGCCTCCTGTGCTAGCTGTGCACTGGTCACAGGACTAAGAGGTAAAGAGTGACCATTTGAAGGATGCTGAGACCTGAAAAACTGAAGTGCAAAGCTTAAAATAGAGAAAATACCAGATTCCTGGAGGGACATCTATTAATACTGGAGCAAAGGACTGGGACTGGGTGTTGTCAGAGACTATAAAAGGTTTAACAAAACAATTTCTTCCAGCTCTGCCTGATTGCTGCTTTGCTTAGTGTGAGTAGATGGAGTAGATGTCGGGATCCTTCCACACGTCTTGCATCCTTTCACACCTCTTCACTCTCTGCCTGAGGCATTTGTACCTAGATATAAATGGTCTCTACAAGCTTCAGAGTCTTGTCCACAGGCCACGCTGGTTCCCACTGGCACTGGATTATTTGTGATTGACCAGAGTGGGAGAGCTGTGCTCTCCAAGCCCCACGGCAAAGCACCAAAATGGCAGAGTCATGGCAACCTCGAGAACACAACTCAAACTCTAATCCCATTATAATGGCTCAATGTACTTTGCTCAAACTTTTAATAAGGTAACATGTACCTGAATAACTAGATTTCCTCCTCATGATCATGATCCTGCTCTTGGTGGTGACTGGAGAACTATGATAACATAATCTGATTTGAATGGCCTGTGCAGGCACCACCTGGTAGCTATTGATATCAAGTTAGGAGAATGAAGATGAATGGTCCAGAGGAATATTCAATTACATAGTTTCCTTTCCAAAGGTAATAACCTGATGAGTAACAAAGTTACTTTCCCTTTTTTTTTTGCTGTCACCATGTCCATTTCCAGGGATTTTTATTTAGTTACTTTCATTTTTCTATTCAGCACCCAGCTGGAGATGAATGGGCACTCCTCTGCTTCTGGAAGCCACCACTGCTGCATCAGAATCAGCTGTCTGTGTTGGAATACAGCGGTAATACCCAGAGTGAAACCTGTGCACTGCACAGCATGGCTTCCCAAGACTCTGTGAGCAGGAGTGCTGAGAGACAACCTCTCAGTAGCCTAATTCGTTGTGCATTTACAAACTGCTCTTCACCCCCGTCAAAGAGCTTCAGCACAGACATAAGGGACGAGCTTTTTCCTGGTAAGCAAAATTAAAATCTGTCTCATTCCACACTCTGTAACTAGACTGGATGTGTAAGAAATTCTGGAGTTCACTGAGATGTCCAAGACAGGGTGAGAAGGCATAAAGGAGCTTTTCCTAGAGATCCTATGAACTATACTTGCTTTACTCACCATCTGTTTGAAAGGTTCTAGAGACCTCCCTGATTTGTAAAGTTGATGTGAAGGTTATGAAGAGACATTAAAGAATGGTCTCCCTTGTCCACACACTGTTAGACCATTCTCAATATCCTGGATTTCTCTCTCATGGACTCAGTGCATTGGGGCTTGTGCTGAATTTTCTGACTTGGGTCCAAACTCAGTTTGACTGGGACTGCCCTCCCCATCCTGAAACTTTGCCTCTGCTCTCCTGAATTCTCTTTATCCAGCAGCATGCCAAGGAGGATAGTCTACCTCTGCTTTGGGGGCAAGAGCATTTCCTTTGTCCATGTCATCATGCAGGACTGCATGACCTTGGAAAGTGACAAGTACTAGGTTCCTTCAATGTCCTTTAAGCATTTTGTAGATATTTTGGTAGCTTTCTACTGATTTAAGGTGAAGTATTTCTGTCCTCTCTGATATGTGAAAAAATTCAGTAACAAATGGTGACTCACTACCCTAAATCTTTCACTAAACCTCAATGTCTTCTCCAGAAGCAGTTTATGCCATTCTTTTCCCAGCATGAGAGACATCTGGTGTTCCTTGCTCCTGTAAATGTTCTATTGAACTGTTTTTTTCATCAACATTAGACAAAAGGGGTTTTGGAAACCAGTATTACTCTCCTTCGCCGATCTCATCCCATTTCTGTTTTTCCCTCCCATTGACTTAGGAGCAAACATTTTAAAATGTGTAGCTCCTGGGCAATTGCATTATGGAATGACCGTCTGGTCTCTACACCTGCCAGCAATAGTAAACCAGCTTTCAACATTAAAATTAAGACAAGTAAACTGAAAAATTGAGTGAACCTGGTTCAAGAGCTCATGGATTTGAATGGAAATGCTCCATAGCCTTGCAACAAGCTTCTGCTTGAACACAGAGCAAAATCAAATGAAATTACTCTGAAATAGGAGGGACTCACATATTTATATTGAAATGACACAAACAGAGAAGAACAGAGGATGCTGGGAGAGAGAAGTGTTCAAAAAGAGAAGAAAGAAATCTTCTTTAGTGGACAGCAGTCTGAGAACTGGGCTCATTTAAAACCATATGGGCTAATAGGCTACAGAACAGATTGGGGTAAGTATCTATCTTTGGCCTTATTGTAATGGGATGATGAAGGGAAATATAAACAGTTTAGCAATCAACAATACAGTCTTGCTGGTTCCACCAAAATGTCTTCTAAGGCAACACATTTTGCTTCCTAAACTGTGACTGTACTCAGCAGAGTAAATTCTCGCTGTTATTATCAGTAATTTTTTAGAAAAAATGTACATAAGGTCAGAATGTACTTTTCTTTGCCAGGAACTGCACAAGTGTACATGAAGAGAGACAGCACCTGGACTTGTGAATCTGTAAAGCAACAGATGGCAGACAGGAAGTACAATTCTTCTCATTGCTATGGAAGTCCAGGCATGGAGGAGGACATGCACGTGATCAGAGAGCATTAGTGGCAAAGCTCAGAGTTGAAGCAATCACAAATCATTAGTAGCAAAGCTCAGAGTTGAAGCTAAGTATGGTGCTCTCCATTACTGTTGCTTAACCATAAGATATTCTTGCCTTCTTGAAGTTTCCCAATTGGACCTGACTCCTCACTAGGCACACCCTGAAAATGATAATAATTATTGTTTATACATTTAATTTTCTACACCTAATGCTGGCCCTAGTAAAATGCAGTGTAAGAGCTGAGTCATTGTCTCCAGGGATGCAAAGGATCAGTGCTTCTATCACACATCCTGAACAGATTTCTAGAGAAGATGGCACATGGATTACAAAATCAGTGCCAGCAGATGTAAGGAAAACTCCATTGAGACTCCAGTTCTGGCTGCAGCATTATCTGCATGCCAAAATTTATGCAGCTTGGACATTGTGGAGGAATCCCATCAAGACCATTTCTCATTATCTGTCTCCTCAGAAGGAGTGTGGTCATTAGACACTGCCAACAAAGGTTTTAGCTTTGATCAGGCACTGTGGAAGGACACACTCTGGTCACAGTCACAGCGGGTCAGCCCACCTCACTGGCTGTTTATGAAAGCCATTTTCAGAATCACAGATGGAAAATGCATTACGAGATCTTACTGTTACAGCCACGAGGACCGCAGTGGCTGATCTCGTTACATCACTTGCAAAACCCAACATGCAGAGCTCTGCCTAGCCAGCTGGCAGTCCAGACACTTTGTTCTTCCCCACTACTTATCAAATCCATTACATTCTGTAAACTAGACCATGTACTTCAGCAGTCATCCCAGACTGGACACAGAGTCCAAGTGATGACAAATTCACCACTTCCCTCAGGACATGCTTTCAGTTATTCTTTTCTGTAAATCTTAAAGGAAACCCTTGTGTCTTACTTCCAGTTTGAATTTTATTGGTTCCATATTCTGGACTAGTCTTTATGAGGGTTTTGTTTGTGGGGTAATAGGCCTTCCTGTTCTTGGATGAAATTTTCCTTAGATCATTAAAACACCATAGTGTCCCTCACTTTCTTCTGATAAACTCTATGGGATCCTGAAGGATTTCTCATGCAAGATAGCATCTTAAAGATTGTATACCATACCTGTAGCTAATTTTTTTAATCTTTCCCAGTCATTTTACTTCCCTCTTGAATGTGGTCATCTGGTAAATGTTTTGTCAATGCCAAATTGACAAAATTTCCCATTTTTCAGTGGGAAAATCATGCTCTTTCTGCTACTCCATATTTCCTTAGCTAGCTACGAGGAGACATAAGTTAGTCTTTCTTGATCTGTCTGGAGCCAGCTTCCAGTGAGTTATCTGTGTAACTTATCAGAGCTCCCCAGAGTCACTGCTTTCCAGAACACAACCTCATAAATATGCAAAGCTTGTCTGTATAGACTACTCTCTGCCATATTCATCTAGGACTGACGTTAAAACACACATCACCTGATCCTTGTCTGATTATGAATAGCAGAGATTGAATTGTATCACTGATCTGCCATTTTACTTTTCCAGTTTTCTACATAGATACTCTCCAGCATATGGAGCATGGAAATGCTCTCCCAGCATTCTACTGTCTTCCACAATAGGGAATAGCCCATGTTCTACTTCACTTCCTTCCCCTGCCTCACCCACATTCAGATGAAGCTTTTTTTTGCTATCTTTGAGCCAATCAGGTTTTAATACATTTTCTTCCTTTATTTGTTCCCCACTTGGCATTATGCTAGTATCCTGGTCAGTGTGCCAACTTTGGGATACTCTAATTATTATGTTTTTATTTATATTAAAGTAGTGACTGGAGGCTCCAGAGGAGTTGTGCACAGTACTTAAGCATGTAACAAGACTGTCCATGGAACTGAGCAATTCTAACCTGAGCAGAATCTAGGGAGAAGATAGGCAGAAGCTAGGAAAAAAGATTTCACAATAGATCTGTTTTGTAGATGGGGCACAACAACATGGAGAAGTTCAGAATAACAATGTGTGTGACCCTGTCTGAGCTGTCAAAACCCAAACTTTCCCAGCAACTAAGTATCAGGAAACATCCTCACCCAACCTTCTGACCTCACTGTTGCCTGCTATTCAGGTTTAATTTACAAGTATCTTGCCTTTCTGTTCCCTGTTCTGTACCCTTTGCCATCCTTGCTCTATTCTCAGGCAGCTGGTCTTGTCTCAAGTGGATGCTTACCTATATTGCCTTAGCCGTGATAACTTATTCCACAATAGCACATGTCCTTCTGCGTGCTATCTTTTTGGCCAAGGGCTCCATTCCTCACATTTAGATTATTTCCTGCCACTGAGACATGACACTGATATTTTTTTGGTTTTCTATTCCCGTTTCAGAGTTGTAAAGACCTCTTTCTTGCGAGACACCTCCCAGAGGCCTCCAGGTTATGCAAAAAATGTGAATTCTCCACACTGTGTTTTGCATACGAATTTGGTTGGTTGGTTGGTTTGGTTTTGTTTGTAGTGAGCACAAAAATCTGCTCCCATGAGAAGACAGACACAGAATCCTGCCTGACCTGTGCCTATGCACCTGCTCCTTTAAACAGTCCTGAGGCAAAACAGCTCTTCCACAGCTGTCTAGCAGATGGGGAAAGGTGAGAACAGACAGGCTGCTGTTCAGGGTTTCTGTGGCAGAGTAGTAGGATTGCATTAAGCTCCTCTTAACACATTATGCAGAATCCTAAGTCTTTAGCTGAACCAGGACTACAATCCTCTTATGCGTCTTTGCTGAAATTCCGTGAGTTGTATGCACGCACGCACACACACCAGCACAGAGGAGCCTTCAGGAGCGGCTTACCCCTCGCAGGTGACAAACGACACCAGGCAAGTTTGTGCTGGAAAGCCCGTGAGCCATCAGTCACCCACAGATGAGAGATGGCTTTTGGCTCCCCCAAGCTTAAGGCATGTTGTGATTGCCTTCTTTTTATTTACGGGTAACGGAATTGCTTGTTAAGATTGGCTTGTCCTTTCTTGCTGGGGATTTTTGTGTGTTTGTTTGTTTTCTGTTTCCAGCATATTCATGTAAAGTCTTTACCTCCTGTGACCTCCAGCAACAAGGCAACTGTATTTGGGTTTGACAGTCTGTGACAGATGTTTTCAATAAATGAAGCTCACCTCTGTGCAGAACATTAAGACAAGGCTGAGGTGCTGCAGTTAGGGTGGACATGACTGCCAGCACTGCATGTGCATGTGTGAGTGAGGGAGATCCTGCCCCACTTGAAAATGGAGTTTCCCAGATCTTCTTCTCAATGCAATTGCAATGAGTAGGGTTTTCTAATAGCCACCAGGGTTCTCCCCCCTCATAGCAGATAGCTTTTAGTCATAAGTATTTATTTAGGTCAGGAATTACAAAATTTACCGGGGATTTTCACTGCTAACCTATCTAAGGACTAGGCTTTCAATGCTGGTTGAAAAAAAATTGATTTCAGATCTGTTTAAAGTGTCTGACATTGAGGTTCCAAGCCTCATGGCCAAAAAAGTCTACAGAAAGAAACATAGATCCTCTTAGTGGGAGCTGACATTCCCTGTTGCCCTGAGACCTCAAGAGTGGGAGCTGCTGGAGTCACAGGTCTGTGCTGGACCAAGGCCTACACAAGAAATGCAAGAGTTGACCATCATGAACTGGAGAAAATGAACCTTGGGTTTTTGGTGCTTACCAACATGGGTACATTTTTAATTTGTTTTGACTTTTCTGCTCTCTAGTAGTGTCTCCCTACCTGTTCTTCCCTCTATACAAGATCTGGCCAGCGTCTGCACTCAAGCTGCTGTGAACAGTCTTGTAAAGCAACTGAAACTGCAGATGAAGCTGGCTTGTGAGCCAGCTGGCTAGGGAAGGGTCAGATAAGTGTCATCTTGAGAGCCAGAAGCAGTCCTGAGGGTTTCTGAGGTTGGCCTCCAAGGCCTCTCAGCAGCTGCCTGTGGTGCCAGGCCTGCAGGCATATGTCCTGGTGCTCACCAGGGTCCCCTGCTCAAGGCCTGTCAGCCAAGGGGACCCCAGGGCCCAGAGGGATGGTGGTATTGACAGTGCCTGGGACCATGGGTGATCAATGGCTGTTTCCGTGCTGAGGCTGTCCCCTGCAGGGCTACCTCAGATCTCACTTGCTGGGTCTGCATAGAGGCTCAGTGGCCATTATGGGTGAGTTGTCCCACGGGGTGCCATAACCTAATGAATTGCAACTCTGCTGGTGCTGAGGCATCCTTAGTACATCAAAGCTTTTGTTTCATCTTACCAGCCATGGGATATTTTGGGTCTCTCTGGATAACTTTGAGACTGTGTCAGTGTCTCTGGATTTTTATCAACAATAAGTGTGCCTAAAAAACAAAAGCCAGTTGTGCCAAAAGTGATGTGGTGCACTCATTGTGGTATTTACAGAAAACATCTCTAGACAGGATTCTACAGAGCATTTTTAACATTCATGTCTCCTTCACACAATCCATTTCATTTCTTCCCTCTGCAGAAGCAGAAGACTGGCCACGCTTTAGGCAGAGCACACACTTCCCTATCGTGGGAGCTAAACACATGCCCTGTCCTCCTGTGCTGTTACTGGACTCTCAAACAGCCAGTCCTATGCAAAGCAGGCTTCCACGGAGAGACTTCAGAGCTGCCACTGTCCCCAGAGATGCTTCTGAACTGCAAATAGCTCCAAGGCCTGCAGAAATGCTCCACTGTGCCCTTGCATTGCCTTCAGTAGGGCTGGAGGACTGTTGCAAGGTGGTGACTCTGTTGCATGAAGCCTGGACATATGAAGCGTCACCTTAATATCTCTTTCCCTTAACGACTCAAGATGTCCATGCTCTTTGCATGTATCTGTGGTGGGTTTTGCCATCTTGTCCATGCTGCCTTGTATTTCCATTTGTACCCTTGCCAGCTGCTGACAGTGGTGAGAGGCCAACTGCAGCACTGGCCTGTCTGCAGCCCAGCACATGCAGTGTTTCTGCCCACAGCTCTGCCTGACAGCATCCCTTCCACATCACTTCACATGCAGCTCTGTTGCTGCTGCCGCTGCTCTGTCCAGATCTAGAACACCTCCACCATTCTTCCAACTCCATGCCTTTCACAGCTCCATCATCTGGCTTCCTGCCTGAGCTGTAATGGACTTCTCAGCTGGTCCAGAGATTTTTCAGCCCTGGTTCCACCAGCACGTCCTTCAGCTGTCCTTGGTCCCCACTGGTTCTGGACTTAGGCAGCTGTGTAGAAGTGTTGTTAGTTACAGGGTTTTTTTGAATCTCAATGAAGATAGAGTTAAAAAACCTATGTTTGTGTCAGTGTTGACTCATGGTTTAGGAACAGATATTCACTGAAGTATGAAGGCTCATTCCTGACTTATTTCAAACATGATATCTATAATCTCTAGGCGTCTGCTGACATACTTACTGACTGTTCCAAATAGCACTATGCAGGGAAAGCTTTGTTTCATTAGAGAATTGCTTAGTAGCTGGATGTCTATGGTGCCCTCCATCGAAACAATGCTTGTGAGCACTTGATGATAGTGCTTTTAGGAAAGAAATCCTTCACTGGAAGAAATCCCACCTGAAGATGACCCTAAATGTAATGATACAAATAAGACTCTCTACTGGTTGCAAGAAAGGGGAAGAAAGTCTTGTGGCTACTGTGGTACTGTATTATGATGCCCTCCTTTTCCTTCAAGAAACCTCAAGAATGGTGATTTTCTGAAGATCACCTTCTGAGCTGGTGTCAGAGCCCAGATATCAGCTCGAGTCCAAAACCACGTTCTTGATCTCAGAGACATCATGCTCTACATGGGGACTGCAATCCTGGGATTGTATCCACTCTAATTTTTACCTAAAGAGCAAATCAATCAGAGCTAACCTACCCATCCCTGTTTGAAGCTGGGCCAAGTCACAACTGAGCACCATTTATGAAATAGTAACTGGAGCTCTGGAAACTGAACTACTATATTTATTCAGCCTGAGGTGAAGTCTGTCACCAGATAATTGCAAAGGGGAATGAACTTATTCCAGTAAGGTCAGTTTTACCATTTCAACCCTTGCAAGCTCGGTTCATAGTTCTTGTTTATTAACTGCAACTGAGCTGCACACAGAGGCTTTGTGCTGGAGTATCTCTCTGAGAGGTAGAATGTCCCAGAGAATTTACAGGAGAGGACATTTGTCTCATGCAGGTTAGTAGCAGGGCATTTTGTTTAAGAAAAAACATTTCCTATATTCACTGTGCTTCTGTTAGGAAACACTCAGATTAGGGTGTTTTCTAGGGGACACGTGAGTCTGAAGCAGAGAAGAAAGAGGAATCCTTTTCGGGGGGAAAGAGCTGGGAAGCAAAAAAAGGTTTGGGCAGAGTGGAGATGTGGCAATGAAATGCTGCTGGGGCAGAGGGGAGTGAAAGGGGCTGACACCCAAGAACAGTGCAATGTGGCAAATAAAAAGTCAAGATCAAGCATGCTGGAGGAGTGTCTCTGGCAAAGAGGGCTTGTGCTGTTGGCTGCATGCAGCTGTGATTTGCACGCTGTCTGTCCCAAATCCACCAGCAGTTTCTCCTGAACTGGAACCATCTACAGAGAGGCTGCCAAAACCACTTTCCTGGACACTCAGCAGAGATGCTGGTTGAGCTCCCATCAGAGAATTGGCCTGGCTTCTGGGAATTGAGCCGCTCCAGTCACGCCCCTTTCATGCTCACTGCTCTTGGAGTGGCCAAACTATTGTTTGGAGGGCCTGAATTGCAGAGCTGCATGCATGGAACTGAAAAAAAATTCCCACACCCAAAGAGCTGGGCAGAAAGTCTTCATGCCCCCAGACTTGCTGAGGGTGTAAGGTTGTCACCAAGCATGTATATGTGGATGGTACTATTCACAAAGGCTTCAAACAACCCACTGTCTGGCATATTGAGCTGCAGCAGCACCAGGGTGCTACTAATAGCCTTGTAGCATTGCTTTAAATTTGCCTTGACATACAGCATCAGACCTGTCACCTGCAGGATATGAACCCCTCCATGCTAGTACCTGTCATGCCCATTTCTGCATTTAGTACTCCACTCTTTCCCATACATCACAGCTAGGTCAGAAACATAAATATTCATGGATCAGGTGGACAGACACTATCCATTCTGATCATAGTAGACATCTAAATCAGCCTAATGCCTGCATATTTCCAATGTCCATTCTGAGTCCAAATGTGATTATTATCAGTTCCTCCAAAGAAATCCTGCAAGATACTCTGCAGTGGTAGGTTCTGGACCAAGTCAGCTTGGGGGCAAATTCCTTCTCAGCACCATGGCCTTGAAATCAGTTTATCAGAAACAATAAGGGATGTTTTTCTTTTGGAAGTCTGACATGTTTTAAATAGTTACTATTCCAACACAACATTTGGAGACTATTATAAATACTACCTACCTTTTAAAAAACAGTCTTTCTTAGCCCATGGCACACTGAGACAGGGAGTTCCAGATAATCTGGTAAGATGACAGTAAGGTCATGTGCAGTGTTCTGGGCTGCCTTCTTGCTGCTGGGTTGTAGAACAGGGAGTTCAGGATTTCTCTCTTCTGTGGCTTGTTCAGCACTTTTTGACAGCTCCTTCCATCTGTCTTCCCTCCAAGTCAAACATTATTCACTGCTCTTCCTGAAGGTTAATCCTAGAGGCAAGTTCCTCTGGGTGGGGGCATAGCAGCAGGGCTATATACAAGTGTTGCATGTAAACCCTTCCTCCCAGTTCTCTCAGCTCTCCATAACCATCACTTACCCAGGGTTCAACAGGATGGTAGATCTCATAAAAGGAGTCATGGTGATGGAGTTCCTAGAGGACTGCAGATGAACTGCCTCAGCCTTTTTTGACAGAGAAGCTCTTTCACAACTTGGAGGAAGGCAGAAGGAGGAATTTTAAAGCAAACCACCCAGTGGGAATCCAAAAGTAGTGAGTAGCTGCACCATCTAGCCTGTCTTGGTGCAACTTTTCACTCCGTTCCATGAGGGATGCCAGGATAGCCCCAGTATATGTGAAGGCAACATGCCACTGGAAGTCTCCATTGTGTGACACAGTCCTGACAAGCCCTGGCCACACAGTAATTCAGTAGGGGTCCAGTCTGACCTCATCCAGCTCTCTGATGGTAGCCATTGCCCTAAGCAGCAGGACTCCTGGAGCTGCAAGTCAGAACTGACAGCAGCAGATGTTCTCCTGGACAAAAAGACCAATGCTGGCTCTCAGGAAACCTCAGTGTGTGCTGAAATGGAAGTGGAAATGGTGTCTTTTCATTAGTGCAGAGGAGTACTGGCATGTGCCTGCTTCTGTGCCAGCAGGTATTAATGCCCATCAGAGCGTGCCAACCATCAGGCACTGTCTAATCCTCCTATTGTATAATGAATAAAATTATTGGATGGGGAAACTGAAGGTCAGACTATGAGAATGAAGGTGTCTGGTGAAGAGATGTTGTGCTCTGCAGGGATCCCAGCATTCAGTCTTCTTTGGTGTTCTCCTCACTCTTGCTCCGGGGGGCCTGACCAATGTTTTTCTCTAGATCTAAATGCCTGTGTTCAAGTGGGAGCCTATGAAGATCCCAGCTGGAATAGAAGGAGCAAGACCGATTTCAGCTCCAGATACTTCTGACCACTTGTGCTATATCTGGTCATAGCTGAATTTCAGAGTCCCATCAGTTTCAGGCCATTATCAAAAGCCAGGGTTGGTACCTAACAAAATAGATGGAGGCTGTCCAAGAGGTGAACTTTCCCCCCTTCAGCCTGATACAGGTCTCATAGTGTGACTGTATGATGAAGTGTAAAAGAGTGGGCAGCACTCAAGAAAGAAAGAATATTTCTGATATTATAGTGCTGTAGCACTGCAGGCATGGAAAATGCACTGAGAGGCAGAAATGGCAGGTGGATGTCCAGACTACCCACTGGTGAAAGATGCAGGAAGTGAAAAGAAAGTGGGAACATGGGAGGAGGGTCTGAAAGTGGCAATAAACCCAGGTGATTTTCTTGTATCATCTCCTCATTATAAGCAAAAGCTTCCCTCCCCAGGAAGCTCATCTCTCTTTCCCATTGTATGAAGAACTGAGGACTCTAAAGATGAAGATCATTCCATTCACAGAAGGAAGAAGGGGATTGCTGCATTACTCCCTAGGGCCTCAGGGAAGAGTCTGGATGCTTAAGATTTTGGATGGAGTCTGAAGGGAATTGCATTTGAGCAGCCTTCAACCGAAAGGACTCATCTATGGTCTGAGGCATTTGGGGAGGGGTGGAAACAGGGTTCTCAGGATTATATGAGGTCCACAGAGAGCTGAATATCTACTTAATTTGTCCAAATGCAGAATTCTATCATCTGCCTTTTTTTTTGAAATTACCCACAAATAGAGTGAGGGAACTAAAAACTGAGGCTAATGCACAACAGCCCTGTTAATCATTTATTAGTGTTTGGCTGGTACCTGTAATGTGTGCATGGAGATGGCTCAGATGAGCTATGAACTTCTGGTTCCCATCTGGAACCTCTTGCTGTTCTCAGACTTTGTTCAGACTTTGTTTACCTTCAATTGGCCATCTGGCCTGTCACCAGGAAATATATCAGTACAAGTATTGATCTGTGCAATTGATTTTGTGTCACTTTCTCCTCCGGGAGTGTGTTCACATGAGAATAATTCAGAAAATACCAAGTTCAGAATTCCACTGTGGACCCCCACAAGAGTCCTCTGCCATGAGGACGTCTCCTCCCTGCCAGCAAAACTCTGTAAATAAATGGGAGTTCGAATACCAGTATCTGTTGGCACATTGACTAGCCAGAAATGAGACAGTTAAAGGAGTGGGAGGTACAAACTCATTTGCTCTTGTTAAGGTCAAATGATATGTTTCTGTTGAGCAGCTGTACCTAGAGAACATCATAAGAATGTCTTGTAAGAGACAGCCCAGTGGGGTCCTTGGGCAACATTTACTTAAATGTTGAAGGGACTTGAAAGTAGTAGTCTGGTCCCTAGACAGGCTGAGTGAATCCCCTGCTCCCCTGGGTTCTCCAGGGTCATTCAAACCCCTCTTCTGCAGCAGGTTGTCTCCAAATGCCTGAGATTTCCCTGCCACCACTAATCCCTTGGGAGCTCTGCCATCTCACTGGCCCTGGGGTGGTGTTCATTATAGGGAGGGAGCTGGAAGGAGGGAGGCAAGAATGGAACCATTTTGGACTCTACAGGCAAAGGTCCTGAGCTGGTTTTAGTTCATGAAGCCAGCTCCCAAAGACACAGGGACCAAGAGGCTCTCTCTGATGGGGACAGCTGGGACCATTAATTGATTTGAGTGGCACTCACCTGAGTACAGCCCTGCACACTCATAGTCTACCTCCTCTCAGAGCCCCTGCTTCCATCATGCAGGTTCGCCCACTTGGCAGCACTTGCGATCCACTCAGGTTGTAAGGCAAAGCCCAATGGCATATGAAGCTCATTAACAAAACATCCCCCAAATGGGGGTGAATATAAGCTAAAGGTTGTACAAAACTGATGCAGAAAGAAAAGACTGCTCAAATTTAAATGGTCACTGAGGAAAAAGACATTACCTAGGACCGGTTGTCCACTGCTCCTGAAAGTAAGACGTGCATCATGGGCAAAAAGAAGCACAGTGCCATTCCTGTTTCCATTAAGTGAGTGACACAACCCATAATCCCATGCCATAACTCACCATACTCTTGGTCCTAACAGAGATGTCTTGAATGTCTTATCACGTGGCCATGGATTGTGACCTTTCTTCAGTTCAGACTAGATGTGTTTTAAGAAAAGAATGTACTAGAGGGATTACAAAGAGAGCCAAGCGATGAAGTAAAAATAATAGGAGGAGCATTTTCAGGAAGAATAAAAACAAACAGTGACATTAAAGAGATATTTATTTATGAGCTTACAAAAAGAATGGGTGGAATTCTGCTAACAGACCAATTTTCTGTCTCTATTGTATTCTGCTGTAGTCATCCTAAATTGTGCTAGTCCCTTTTCTCCACTGGGCATGAACTGGAGGACTTGCTAACAAGTGAAACCAAGCTTTTCCATCCTCCTCACCTCAAATTTGGCTGAAAAAACCCAGAGTTAGGCAGCTGGAATGCCTTTTCAATAGCTCTGAGGACATCTGACACTATTCAGCCAGATGCACTGAGCTTCTGAAAAGGGCTGCTCCACACATATTTTGGAACTCACTTTCAGGCACCAGCATTTGAAAGGCTGGGCTGCACTAAGCAGCTCTTCTGCCACTGCGCTATAAGGGAGAGAATAGAACAGAATTCAGCTCTCAGCTTCTCTAAAGCAGCATCTTTAGCTTTAGTATTCACAGTCAGTACCTGCATTTGGCAGCAGGTTAGTCTTTAGGCATTTTTTGTACTATAGTCTCAATTTAATGTCTCTTGGACTTGCAATCCTGCCCTGAGCTCCCCATCAGCCATGCTGATATGCAAAGAAGACAGGGGAGGTCTGATCCCGTGGTTATATCGGGTATCACTAAGTTCTTTGTCTGCACCTCCCTTTTTTCTCTTCTCATCATTCTGGACAAATGGCCTGCACATTTCAAGGGGAATTAGGCTGATGCCTGAAACAGAGGTGAGTCCTACAACCTGCCCACTCTCTGCAGGTTACAGAACTGTTGTCTCTCAGCCCCTCAAGCCTGCGTTCTTTTTATGAACTTGTTCAGACCCTGGAAGAAATGGAGCTTACTGAAGAGCCATCTCCTGCTCAGTGGAAATTGCTCCAAATCCTCCAGTGCTCCAAATCCCTCCAAAATCTTATGTTCTGTCCCCTCATCCCACTGTGGAGGACAGAGGATCGGCTATACCTCTTCCCCTGACAGCTTCCTGAAAGCACACAGACCTTGCCACAGATGTTAGCAAAGGTTCCTTGCTGACAACTCTGTTGGCACCTTTTTCCTGCTGTTCACCTGGAGGTCATCCTATTGGAAGGGCTCTGGGGATAATTCTCTGCTGCACATTTCATAACTTGCATGTTTTCATCTAAGCTAGCTTCACTTCTTGCTTCCCCCTTCCCAAAGACAGGGCTTTTCTCTGCTACACCCAGACCAGTGATGTCAGGCAGGGGCTGCAGCCATGGAATTGCAAGGCAGGTTATTTAATTTGATCAAAAACACTGAAACCCAAGTGCAGGGAGTGAGAAAAATTCACATTTACTGCTGGGAATCTCAACCTCAGGACTCATATGTGAATAATAAGACTAGACAAATTAGAACCTAATTGGTATCAGGCATATCCAATGGTCCTTGCAGCTGATGGATGTTTTCCCCCTGAATTCATTGCTTTGTGGATTAGGACCCATGGACAGAGGGTGCAAACAGAAATCAGAGCTGTAAAATCTGACAGAGAGACTCTTTGGTGAAAGAGCTGCCTTTCAGTGACATGTGCAAGGAGAAGGCACTCCTTCAAGAGAAAGTGGGTAAGGTTGGTGCTGGAGCTGATCCTCTGTCCTCCACAGTGGGATGAGGGGACAGAACATAAGATTTTGGAGGGATTTGGAGCACTGGAGGATTTGGAGCAATTTCCACTGAGCAGGAGATGGCTCTTCAGTAAGCTCCATTTCTTCCAGGGTCTGAACAAGTTCATAAAAAGAACGCAGGCTTGAGGGGCTGAGAGACAACAGTTCTGTAACCTGCAGAGAGTGGGCAGGTTGTAGGACTCACCTCTGTTTTCAGGCATCAGTTTCAAGTGGAAAAGGCTTTGGTGTCAGATCCTGGCCATTCTTAAAGGGCACTGCTTGAGACCTTTTTTTTTCTCCCTCCCCATCTTTCTCACTTTCTTCCCAAACTTCTGCCCTGTCCTCCTGATCTCCCCTGACAGGCAACCATCCCATGCAGGGCCTGTGTGTGCTGTGCCAGGGGTCACAGAGGCTGGTATAACCTGGCTGTCTCATGGGCAAAACAGCACGTATGCACTGCCACGCTCTGCCTTGTGCTTCTGGTTGCACAGCAACCCAGGGACACACACTCAGGTCCCAGCCAACAGACAGGGCCAGCCTCGCTGCCGACACCTGGTCCTCAGCACCCTTCCAAAATCTGGAAGGGAGAGAGCAGGCTGATGTGAAGGAAAGACTCAGCTGACGGTGCCCAGTGTGAGTCTTAGGGGGTGCACAGCAAATGCTCCAAGTTCTTGGCAGGCCAAAAGAGGGGCTGCTGGGTTTATTTATTTATTTTTGGTGGGGAGGAGGAGTATAGGAGAGAGAAGGTTATGATTTAAATATCTATGCTGTTGCCAACCAAAAATGTCAGCAGGGTGTTAAGTTACCATTGACTTTGCAGGCCAACGTTTGCCCCCCCCCCGCCCCAAACTCAGCTTTCCCTGTAGTGTCTCTCACTCAGCTGACAGGGCTGCTATAAAGGGAAAGCAAAGCCTTACCGGCTGACACTGGAGATGTTTTACTCCCCCATTCCCCAGATGAACCAACACCCCATCCTACCCTACTCACCCCAGCCCTCCCTCCCTCTAGACCTGCTGGCCTCCTGAATACTTTTGATTCAAAGTTAATAGCCTGCCCTTTGCAAAACTGACGTGCTTCTCAGCAGGCCCCCTCAATGGGTGCTCCAGGCAGTGGAGGGTGCCAACAAAGGGTAAGGGGAGCATAGATGTGCTCTGGCCTTCTGACTTTAGCCTGTTTTTGGATACTTTTCCCTGCCATGCTAACCAATGCCAACATCACTTTCAGACTATTTCATGACTTTCAAGAGGTTCAAGGCTTTCAAACTCTTCCTTCCTCCCTTCACAGACATTTGGGTTTAAGTATCTGCTCAGCTGGGCTTTTCACAGGGTGAAATGAGATGAAAAGTCCTCTGCCACTGCCTGGTGTTGCCTTTCATGGACTTCTCCAGCAGGGCTCTTCCTAACATTTGCAGGGCACACAGGGGCCATGTAAGGTAGGATGTGATCTCAGATGTCACCCTTGACTGATCTTGAGCTATCAGTGGGGTAGAGAGATGAAGTACCCAGCTGGGATCATGTTGCCAAAGGCTTAGCTGCAAGGAGGGGAGGATGTTGTTGAAGGGGTCTCCTGGCACTAGTGTGTGTAGTGGAGTGTAAAAGGTGAGGTGAAAAGACCCTGAAAAAAGGGAACAAAAGAGACCAGGGCAGTCTGAAGAACCTACACAGAGGTAGCTCACTTTCCCACACCCAGAGGAACCCCAGATCTTGTGCTGCAGTCAAGTTAGCTCTGGAAACCGCACTTAATCTTGTGAATAGGCCCATTTGTCCTATGGGATTTGAAAGCAAACTCTGTGTACTGTGTGCTAGAAGTTAGTGGGGGCATACTGGGAAAAGGATGGGAACTCTGCAAAATCAGGTGCTATATGTTAGCAAGGTTTGTGCTAAAGGAAAAAAAATGTTAATGAAAGCAGCATGACCTTGAAATGACTTGGCTTGCTAAGCCTGGGGGCTCTGTTTGATTTTGTTTGTGATTAATAGTATCAACCACTTTGCTGATGTCTCCTAAATGAAGTGACCTGAATGGGTAAGCCTTATAGCAGGACCTCCTGAAAGTGGGGTCAGCAACTATCATGGACTGAAGCAAGGACAGTGTTCTGGACTCTGGGTGCTGCCTGGGTGCTGAGGTGGTGATGAAGAGACATCCAGAAATCCACAAATTAGAGTGTGTGGAGTAAGTGAGCAGGTACAATTTGTTCCATGCCTCTTAGAAGCAGTGTATCAGGGTGTTCCAGTTGTTCCAGCCCAAAATCACCACTTTGTTGAGTCAAGACACTGGCAACAGCAGATTATTGTCAAACTTTCATCACCTAGGGCTGAACATGAGCGTGAGAAATTTCAGCCCAGGGGAAAAAAAATCCAACAAAACAGTTCCAAATGGTTTCAGAAGGTTGCAGAAAGCCAATGAAAAGAAGTGCTTAAAATAGAAGTGCCACCTCAACCATTAGAGCAGCCAATGTGTAAGTGCATCCTGGCAAGGAGGAGAGAAATTTTATGGTCTGATGTGGTCTGTGTAGGATTCCAGAAAGGTGTCTGACTAAGTGCACCATCAAATGGAGACATACCCTTGTTCCAGCAGAATATTGAATCAGGCTGTGAATTAAAAAGCTATTCAGTTGCCTATTGATTTGAAGGACCCCTTTTTGTCAGCAGCTCTCCTTACAGTTTGCATCCACAAGAGGAAGCAGTCTGGGTTGTAGGCTCTATCTCCTGTGAGATGGTGACGTTATGCCCCTCTTGTAGTATCATTGGTGCTTTCCTGCCCCCCTTCCTGGATGGAAGGGTGACACAGGGATGTAATTAACACTGCTGAGAGACAAAGTGGTCCCAAATACACAAGACCACATTGGTCTGTACAGGAAGCCCAGTGTAGGTCTTGCCATGCCTGTACTTCCCCCGCTCCAGTTTATCCTTTCATGATGTACATCCAGAACATATTGCACACTGCATATTACAAAAGGACAATTAATGGCCGCCCATTCTGCTCCATCTCTAGGACTGCCCACTCCCAGCTTCCTACAGCCTTACTGCATAAGCAAGATATGGTGGCCAGGGCAGGACTTGTGCTGTTTTTAAGCTGGTATGTCTATGCTAGTATTTCTGACATCTCTGCTGCCTCTTCCTGTTCTGTTCTGTTTTGTTTTCCTCTTTCTCCTTCCAATTCCTCTAAATGGCTTGCACCTTTTGTCTTTCCTTTTATCAACATGGCATGGTTGGCTCCCTCCTTCACTCCTGATCCTGCCTTGCCTGTTGGTATCTGCATAATCTGCATGGAAGGCTTCTTGGGGAAAGAGGCTGCTCCTGCTTGCTCTTTGTCTAGCATCAAGTACACCTCTCATACTATTTAAATAATTAACAGGCATCTGTCAAATGCAGACGAAAGTACACCTGCTCTTGAAGCCTTTAGCTACAACTGCTTCCATGACAGAGCTCTCAGTGTCCCACTGAGAAGTCATCCTGAGATGTGTGAGGAGGCATAGTAGAGGGGATAGCTGGCTGCGGTACAGCCATCGCTTTGGGGAGACTGGTCTGCAGGGGATGGGCTGTAAAGCTGAGTCATGGTTCCAGGGAAAAAGCTGAAATCCCCTTGCTACCTCCCTGTGTAACTGGTCCAAGATCTTTAGTGACTGCTCTTTAATACTTTGCTGCATCAGACTAAATGAAAATGCTAGCTTCGATGAATTGCCAAGTCCTCACTGAATTATATTAACTACTAGAAACACCAGGAAGGGTGATTTTAGAAAGAACATGTATGGATATATTTGCATATTAGATCCTCAACAATTTTAGCTGGCACTGATTGAGGCCTTTGTCCATGAAGAATCACATCACAGTGGAAAGAGACTGGTTCTGCTTACAGAGGGTGCCTGTGCCCTGTAAACCATAGGGCTGTGCTCTGGGGAGGCAGACAGGTTTAAAGGTGAGCTGGGAGCAAGCTGTGGGCCCCTGCATTCATGGAGCTGTCACACCCCATCCTGTGGAGAGATGCTTGCTGGCTGTGGTGTTGGTGGAGCAGGCAGTGAGACTTCCCCTGTGCTCCCAGTCTTCAGGGGCATGTGCCTCCATCCCAGACCCATCTCAGACACTGAACCACAATGCTGCATTCTAAGGGCCAAGAAGGATCCTTTCCAGCTTCAAGTGTCTGCCTCAAAGGCAAGCCAAGGCAAGTCTCGGCTTTGGGATGCTGCACGTGGCAAGGCTAATGTTGGAAGGCAGTATTCACCTCTGTGCAGAGCAAAAATAAATAGCCCCAAACTTCAGCCCCAGATATCTTTCCCTGCCAAGAACCATGTTTTTATTACAGAGTGCCATGTAAGGGGGTGGCTATTCTGACACCTAACCCAGAGTCAGATGAAGGTCCTAATAAGAAGCCATTTGCTAGCACAGCATGAAATCTGTGTGCAGCCCAAGCCTGTGTCTAATGACAGCTGAATGGCAGGTTGGCACAGGGACACAACTGATCCAGTTGTGTGAGAGGCTGAGCATCCTCACAGGATCAATCTCTTACCAGCAGAGTGAGGTTCTTGAGAAGTGCCAGGAATATCATGGACTGATGATTTTGGAAATGAATTGTCTCATCAGAGACCTCATTATGTTGATGTAGCTGCAAGAAATATCTCATTTAGCATCCTGCTATGAAAACCAGGAGGGTTTTATATGAACCACAAGCAAGAGACACATCTCAGAAGGTAATATGATGTAAGATAGTGTTTCTGCAGGACTGTGGCAAAGCTTTACGGGACACTTGAGTCAGAATGGAGCTTGTCTTAACTTCGTTGTTATTCTAGGGCCCAGCACTAAAAGAGTAATCCAGATGCTCAGTGTTTCTAATACATGCAAAGAATGCTTTCCTGAGCTTCAGACTGCTCTCAGTACTGTCAACTCAACATGTTCTTTTGATAATGTGTATCTGCTCAGCAGCCAAAAGAAAAGTAAAATACATTTGAAGGGAGAGAGTGGGAAGAAATGTTATGAAATAAAAGATCAGAGGATCAAGAGCACTTTGGAGGCTCAAACATGCCACACACAAGCTCTGGGCCTGTGGTCAGCCGGAAAACATCAGTTTAAAATTCCACAATAGCCCTGGTATTTAATCCTTCTAATGCAAATTCCCCCCACCCCAGTCCTAGATCGGCACTACTACTGTGGTGGCACAACCCGAGCCTTTAAGCCCTTTTGAAGTATGCAAGAGTCCCTGTTTCTCAGCAGGAGGGCTGGGAAGCTATGTCAACAATGTCAAAAATGTTCCTGTGATTACTGTACCTTTCTGAGCAGAAACCAGGAGAGAAAGCAATTAATGCCTCCTAATCTGGCTCATAAATAAAACTTGTTCTCCATGGAAGCGTCATCTCTGTAGCCCCTAATTAGGATGGCTCTCTGTCACCTTGAGCCTGCAATAGTGGAAGGACACCCATTATATGCCTCTGCCCAACATGATGGTTAGATGTACAGTTCTACAAGTGTATCCACGTGCCTGAATGCAGTTGCAAGCAGTACTGTCTGTCTCTGTGATATTCTCCACAGTTCCATTCCCAAAGCAGCCAGATATTGCAGGACCTGGGTATTGGGGTCTTGGCCAATTGCTGGACCAACTGAGCGGCTCTAATCCAAGATGTACAAAGGGTAGGGCAAGAGGAAGGAGCCAGAAGGCACAGGTGTTGACACATGATGGTGATGAGAACTGTAGACCACTCCAAGTCAGACAGAGGGAGAGGCACAATGTGTATTGGCAGATAGTCTGGCCTTATCAACAGCTGAAGTGCATGCCAAGTATTTCCACTAACCTCCCCTGTATAAGCAGAGTGACTTCCTATCAGCATCAAGAACAAGACCTTGGAGAGCTAGGAGCACTGCTTACAGACTGGTTCTCAGAGGACGTCCAAGTGTGTCTGCATTGCACGGTCACTCCAGGTCTTTGGCACATGGGTGCTTTGTCCTTGGGTATCCTGAAAGTCTTCACCGTGGGCTGCAAGAAGTGCTGTCTACTCCAGAACAAAGGGGAAGCCTCCTCTCTTGGGTGAGGCATCTCCACTAGAGACCAGACTGAGCTAGATCATAGCTCAGGCTATCTCAGAGTTCTGCATGAGAAGCGTATGTGTAAGGACCACTTGTGGCCATAGGGAACAAAATACATGTGGGTGTTGTATGGACTGAGAGAACAAATGCACCATATGGGAGAGGCATGGGAAACACGAAGACGGCTGTGTCTTCTGAAAGTGTGGAGGGGCTGGGCATAGCTGGTGGGGTAGTGGCAGGGGATCGATAAATACTTCAAGAAAGGACAAATAGGGAGGGGACAGGATGAATCTGTGACAGCAGAAAAGATGATGGGGGTGGCAGATGTACAAGGGGCAGACAGCTGAATATAGCCCAGGAAAGCTGATCTTGCCATTGCAGACCCATGCACTTGAGACTTTGGGGGTAGAAAGGTCCAAAAGAAAGGCTGGTGAGGTTGGAGAGGAGCCAGTCATGGTTACTGTGGTACTGGTGGAGTTCCTCACCACATCCTACAGGAGGTCCAAGCATCTGTGGGGACAGGACTCACAGCTCCAAGTGACAGACTGTGGGAGCCAGAGAGCCTTATCTACACCTTTTTGCACAAAAAAACATCAGAATTAGCCATGGATTTGTATTCCAGGTCCCAGACCCATATTTGAAATGTAAGCCCACCCATTGCGCCCCAGCACCAGCATTTGCACAAGCACATGGAAGATAGCTCAGATGGGAGAGGAGTACTTGAGGAATTGCTTTCTCAGCACCAAAATGCCAAGTCATTCCCATGGGTGTACACCACTCTTGGTGAGCTCAATGCACCTTGCAGAGAGAAGCATGACTTTGCCAGGAGCTCCTGTCCAGAGGGACCCAGTCCTCCCTCTCTCTCCCAGTGAAGCCATTCTAGGGAGCTGAGGGACACACCTGCAGCCGAGCACATCTACTGCCAGGGCAGAGTACATCTGCAGCACTTTAGATGAGCCTGCAGGAAGCATTGTACCCATTTAACTTCAGTAACTTAAAAATCCTAACCCTAGGTGACAGAAGCAAAAACCATTTTGGATCCTGCTCCATCCTACAAGGTGCCAAGTCATTGATGGGCTTTTTCTCCATTTGCAGAGTGGGGGGGTGATACAGGAATTTGTGATTCACGAATTTGTTCTATAGCATTTCCCCCCACTATTGACTGCGTGAGACTGCGATGAAGCCAGGCTTGGCACTACCATCCCCATCAGCAATTCTGTTAAGAGGAATTTGAGTTTTTATGGTCACTGATAAGATTAAACTCTGTTGCTGCTGGCCAAGGCAGGCTCAGCTGCAGGCTGTATAAAAGCAGTGCTGCGAGTGCAGAGTGAAGGTAGTTCGATTCTCTCCTTGGGAATTCCCACACTTGCAAATGTTTGGATTTCATCTCAGCTCTAGTCTTAACTCCACGCTTGCTGGTGTACGGAAGTCCTGACCTGTGGATGAAAAGGACAGGAGTCCCTCTGGGTGGATTTCTTCCTGCTTCCTCACTGAACTCTGCTGGGAGCCAAAGTACCCCTGTGCATCTCCAGCAGGACAGATGCTGAGGGACAACATCAGGCACAGCTCCTCTTCTTCCTCTGGGGATGGTTGTCCTCAAACAGGCCTCAGCAAGGGCAGGAGTGGGAAGACCTCTTGATCTGAAGCTCTCCTTATGCATCCCAGGGAAGGTCCCAATGGTCTCTACTCAAGAAGTCTGCTGGGGCTAAATGACAGTCCCCTGGTGTCCCCTCCATTACAGGTCTACGGAGTTCATTGATGCACCCACCTCCTGAGCTGCAGAAAACATAATTCCCTAGCAAATCCAAACAAGACCTTCAGCTTCTACTTTGAAACTTGGTCCTATATTGAGTTAGCACCCATCGGGAGCCTGGGGTCTTGTTGGTGCTCCTTCCTTTTCCTTGCCCACCCTCCAAGGCACCCTATGAAGGGAAAATGGCTGCCTTTGCTCACCTCTGGCTCCTCTTCCTGTGTGGAAGGCCATGCTCCCACCCCAGGACCTGGCACTGAGAAGCCTCAGAGCACCAGGGAGGGCAGAGCTGGTGAAGTAGGGTCAGGAGGATTGCCAGGAGCAATTCTCTGCCATTTGTTTTCTCTCCCAGTATGTAGAGGTGTTGCTGGGTCCAAATTATGGGTCTGTTCCCCATAACCTACCCTAATAATATAATTTTTAAAAAAATTACTATTTATCAAATTAACTATGACTCTGGGCACCAGCTTTCATGTGTGCCAAATAAACTGTATTTTATTCTATTCAAAAGCCTAATTTTTATTCTTCCTCTGATTTGCTATGAAGTCTAAATGCTAATGCAATGATTGACCTCTGGCAGATGCACCCAGAGAGACAGAGGGCACATTCACTTCACCTTCCTTGGCTGTACAGCCCACACATGGAGCAGATATTATTTTGCTCAAAAATTTAGAAGGTAATGTGACTTCAGGTTGTGAGATAACCAGTTCTGAGTCATGCCTTGAACACAGGTTAAGGTCTGGTTGAAGTGGGACAGAGTGAAATGGGAAGTTCTGTGTCAAGCTAGCACAGCTCTCTGAAAGCTCGTCTTCTTGCTTGCATGAGGACACTGGGTGCGTAGGAACCAAACTGGGTGAGCTGAGGTCCCCTGTGCCCTTTCCACTTGTGCCAGGGAGGCAAGGTATTCAGGGACAGGTGGGCAGCGTTGCTTCCATTTTAAGAGAATTATTCATAACAAGTCCAGCCTGCTGCTGCTTTCTCTCTCTGACATGCCATCTTGGTCCTGTGAGTCGTCTGTAGGGCACGTCTATGTAGGGCACGTCTTCCACTATGGTACCTAGTGGAATAAAGCAGTGCTGTTAATTAGGTTTACAGACCAGACACCAGGATCAAGGAAGCCATGTTTGCCTTTGCAGATCAAGGCCCAAGTGACTTTCCACAGGTATCACGGGGAGGCAATAACCTAACAAGAAGCTTAACCAAGTCTTGCCTGTTCTGGGGCAGGGCCTGTAATCCCCTGTCGTGCCTCCCTGCAGCCATGGTGATACCTTCAAGGGGCTGTGGGGGGAACTGAGAACTGGGATGCGGTGTCCTGCTGGGATAGCCACAAGGCAGTCCTCACGGTGAGTGCTTCAGAGAGTCAGAAGCAGTAGGTGCAATAAATGAGAGGAATAAATGTAATGAAATATTGGCAGAGCAAGATGGAAGAACAGGTGCTGCCCTGTCTCAGGGTAGGTGTGAGAAGACCTTGCTCCCAGCCGCCTGGGACCTAGTCCCACTTATATAGGTGACAACTGGGACACAATTCCACGGTGTTTGAACTTCACATTATTTTAAGTGGATGTTCTTGGAAGCAATGTGCAAAGCAGTGCCATGGCTGTGACCTGCACTTTGCCATGCAGGATGGTTAATCCAGGCTACAGTGCAGCCACCATCCCACTGTGGGAGTGCTCTCAGCCCAAAGTGGGTATTTAGCCATTACACAGAACACTTCCCATTACTTGAAGTGCTGGTGCTAATGATGGGAGCTGCAACTCCTGGGGGTGGGGTCATACTACAATCTGCAGGGCTTCAGCAATGTCATATTTCAGCAGGGGTGCCACCAGCAGAGGTCCTGAAATACCAGTTTTAATTAAAAGCTGTATTTTCTATTATGCTGCACAGCTCATACATGCTGACTACCGCTCTTTCACCTCACTGAGGCTAAGTCCACACTCTTAAAAATATGTCATGTGTCAGTCAGATAGAGCCCATGGGGACTACAGCACTCACAAACCAGAGCTACTCTCAAGCAGAGTCACATGTAGGAAACAAATGGAATAGGACAGAGGGATGGTGGGGGCAGCATGGGAATGTCCTGGATGGAAACAAAGAGAAAGAGGAGGTCTGGGGCAGAGTGACTGAAAAGAAAGAAAAATTTAAAATAAAAGGAGGTAGGCAAATATCTGTGATAAAGAAACACCAGATGCCTTTCTTGGAATCAGTGTATTTTAGGAACTGAATATGCCCAGAGCTCTCCTCCTGTCACTTGTGAGCCTTTGTCCATGTAGAAATGCCCAAGGGAGAGACAGAAAGAACTGTTATGTAGCAGTGGAAGGAAAAAGTAGATGTATAAAAAGATTATAGATTTACATTAAATCTCTCAAGGACTCCTGAGTAGAACTGGCCTTCCAGTCTAGACCTACTCCTGCTTGCTATAGCAATTCACATCAACCTTTCTGACTAGGAAAGTTCCCATTTTTTTCTAAATGTTTTGCAATCACTACTTTCCATCCGGAGCACTGTCTTTCCAAAATCAAGGCTGATCCTCCTTAGCTAGCTTGTGCATGACCACTGCATTTCCTCCAGTGGCCAACTGGTCTGATACAATGGTCACCCAGGTTGTCACAGGCAGGCGCCTTGCAGAATCCAGCTGGAGCTATCTGGAGCGTGGCCCAAGTCTAGCTGGAGCTGAAGGCAGATGACTGAGACGCAGTGGTCCCTTTCTCTGCTGAATCCAGTCTCCTCGCCACATAGGTCTGACCTCCCACTACCTCACTGGAGAGGTGTGAAAGGCTGCTACAGGGGTGTCTCCAAGGGCCCCTCACAGGCAAGGTGGCTTGCAAGTGGCATGTTCCCTCTGGCCCTCCTGACATGCTTCCCTACCTTTGGGACAACCAGCCTCCCCAGCAAGCTCAGCTGATGGTTCCCTGGCTTGAAGTCAGTGACTGTGAGCTGGAAGATGTTTGGGTCATTCACATAACACACAGGTCCCCTAAGAAGGGTGGCTGTGACCCTGGGTAGGAAGTGGAGGTGTAATAGAGGAGAGAAGGCCACATGCTCAGGTTAGCATCTCACCCTCCTGTTGATCAGGGAAGAAGGTAGGGCTGTGCCGCCTTATCTCCCATCACCTGTAGATGGCTCTTTCATACTCTGGTAAGGCTGGAGCAAAGCTGCCTCAGTCCAGCACTCCTAAAAAGCTACCAGTGATATGGTTGCAGTGGCCTCCAAGAAGGAGGAAAGGGGAGGAAAATGACCCCTCTGTAACCTCCAGAACTATGTTTGGCTCACATGGAAGCAGAGAGGGAAGCTTAAATCCTCTGCCTGCCCTATCCTCTGACTTCCCACGCCTAAAACAAGTAGTTGCTTGGCTTTCCCATAATGACGTCACGGAAGCAGAGCTGTTGGAAATGACCTCACACTCTTGCCCTCCAGCCTGACAGGGGTATGGGGCTGCCGGGACACATGACTGCAGGGCTTCAGTAACACAAGATGGGAGCTATTCGCCCCTGCTATATTAAGAACATTTCACAGGCTCTGGCCTCTTGGTTTAGTTCACTCGCTGGGATCTGGTGTCAGCAGTTTTGAAAACACTCTCTCTAATATCAGTGGAAATTTGTAGGCGCCCTATGAGAGCAACCCAGAACCCACAGGAGTGCCCAGAGTGCCAGAACAGTCTAAACATAGCACTACTACTTTTGGAGAAGTTAGATGATCAGATAAGGAGAAATGGAGGCAGGAGGCGAGGGAGAGAGTCAGCGAAGCTAGTAACATGAGGCAGGGATAAGTGGGGATGGATGTTTAAAAGGTCTTACTGGTGGGCTCCAAAAAGAAGGCTATTCAATGTTGGTAGGTGGCTGCAGAAACTTGCTTCTCCTGCAGTGTTCCCAACATAGCTCCATAAGCCTGCTCTGAAAGCATGCAGACTATGCCTGCCTCTCATATCGAATAACCAGGCAGGATCCTGCAGTTTAGGTAAATGACCCAGTCAATGCAGTGGACTAAATGATCACTGCCACTGTGAACAAAGATGCACACTCACTTTGCGAGTGACTGGGAAAAGTTTTAGGATGTTTGCACTCGACACCTACTTGCATCTGTGCTTCTGCTGGAGTTTGTATGATGTCCCACCGCTCTGCTAGTGCAGTGTTCTTCAGCTAAGGAAAGACAAAGTCATCTGTTTTAGCTTAACCTACTGCTAAAACTTGTTTGTACTAAAAACTTTTCACTGAAACAGATGAGAGAGAGCTTACATGGAGTAACCAACATCCATCAGGCATTGACTGGGAGCTGGCCAGGGTAATATCATTGCCGGCTCCATTTAAGAGTGACCACAAAAGCATGTTGGTCTCTGCCCTGAACAAATCAGTCACTGAAATAGCCTAAATCAGCTCTGGAAGCTCCGACATATGGTCTGTCATTGGAGACTGCTGTGTGTCAGCTGGCCCAGAGGAATAGATTCTGTTCATGAGCACCTCACAAATATGAGGTGAAGGGTACAGGTTTCACCTCTGCCACGCAATACATTTAACTCCTTTGCTGCGGGTGAGGAGCCTGGGCATGGCCAGGTACTGTGGCTCAGTTGATTTCTTGGAGCTCATGAAGCCATCACGATCAGTTGCAATTCTGAGCCCCACCATTAAAGCCAGAGAGCAAGTGAGGAAATGGAAAAAGCAAATCAGCTTTATCAGGTGGAAACTACTCCCTTTTTAATCCCGAAGTCACTGATTCAGTAGCCAGGGGGGCAATATTTCTGCTGATAGAAATAAATGTGAGGCCATCTAAGGTGCAGGGGCTCTTCCCACCCACGTGAGCTGCAAATTCACAGCCTTCCATTTAGTTCCCTGAGCTTCCTTCTGGGACAAGAACAATTTCCCAGCAGTATCTGCTGGGAGAGGAAAGGTTTGTAAACTGCATGGCTTCTAACTGGCTCAAGTGCCAATTGAGTTCATGCTCTTGGCATGCCAGGGAGCAACTTTCTTCAAACAAAAGGGTGAAGTCAGAGGATAAGGAAGCCCACCTGAGGAGCTTCCACTCTGCAGAGGGTTCCCAATGGCCTCCCACTTTCACATGATTTGGGCATTCAGCATGTGGACGAGTAAGCCCTGACAGAGCTCTGCTACAGGGTCAGGCACACGCTTTAGAGACAAAAATAAGCATTGGCTTCATTTCCATGTTCCCTTATCACTAAACCCCTGCCTTTAGCCTGGCATTGGCCACTGAATGGCTCCCTGTGCCAAGACTCTGGACTTAAGTAAGAAATAATGTCTAAGAGCTGGGCAATGAGGTTACTGTGTCTCACTAAGCCACCACAGATGGGATAAAACCTCCCGATCCCCTCTGAAATGCTCTCTAAGGGTTACTTCGCCCACACCTGCTTATTCTCCACCTCCTGCCACGGCCATCTCCCTAGCTCATCTGGTTGCTGACTGGAGAAGTGTGATGCTATGTACTGGTGGCTTGGACATGGCAGGTTCTAGCACAAAGCATAAAATTTCTCTTTTTTCTGCAGTTATTGTTAACTAAGAGCCTATACTGGTGTAGCTGGAGATGATGTCATTTTGCAGTTAACTGTTGAATCAGTGTTAAAGTAACAAGAAGAGCAGTCTGCCTTTGTACCAAATCCTCGTGATAACCAGATCTGGTGCCGTTAGATCTGGAAACATAGTGTCGTAAGACACTATACACAACCTGTATTATTCCTAAGTTCCTTCTGAAAAGAACCCTACTCTCTTGTCAAATGGAGCAGGAAAGACCGCTATGTGAAACCATGTGTTCTGATCCTCTGGAAATCATGAGCTGTACATCTAGGTCCCCGTTTTGTGTTCTTTCTAAATCTGTTCATCAATAATTGAATACAGTTATAAAGTCATTTTGGGATGTTCAGTATCAAAGAGCTATCTCTTGTGTGGCCAAGAAGGCAAAGCTCCAGTGTTTTGGTCCTGCAACCATCTGACATTTCTCATGTAGTGATTGTCTTACCACTTGTAAAGGTTTCTAGCTGAGCATCCAGAACAGAATGTTACTTTGACTCCTGTTCCTCAAACTGTGACTCACTTATGGATCCCTATCACCCCATCTCACTCATCAGGGTACAGAAGTAATGGTTAGAAGCATGAGAGCTTTAAAGGCTCAGCCCTCAATTTAGAGTGAGACGATGCAGAACTGGATGTTCCCCAGATGACTATTCTGTGTAAAGCTCCAGTAACAGAGGTCTCAACTCTAGCCAGACTTTTCAAGTGTGTCCTGCCAATGCTCTTCTCTGCTCTCCCAAGTGCCTGAGAAAGACCTGGACCTGGGGTTAGGAAGGTGACAAAGCCTTTTTGTGATAGCCTTAGCTAGGTCATTTAGTCAAGTAAAATTACCAAAAAGAATTTTCTTTTTTCTAGCTCCAAGAAGGGCACAGTGCAAGCTTAGTGCTTTCAGAGAGACAACAAAAACTCCAAAAGTGAGTTAGGATGAATCTTCTTATTTGCACGGTTGCTTCTCTCAAAGAACCTCCTATCCAAAGGGGGCCTATTGCCATCTCTCATTTTCAGGTGCACAGATTTTTCAGCCTGGGATTTAAAGACGACTCTCGGAGACTAGGAAACCTGCTTCTAATAGTACATTCCCACAAGTCTCTTCACTTAAGTTACACCACTGTGCTTCTTGTGATTTGTTTTTAGATATACCACATGGTAAATCTTTCCATTCCTCTGTTACCTTAAAGCACGCAGCCATTTTATGCTGAGTCTTCCCCAGTGGCTGGCAGCGGTGGTGAAATTCAGGTGAAGAACAGCGCCAAATAGATGAATTTATTTCAACAATTCTGTCTGGCAGAGGTTAGCTGCGGGAAGAGCAGGCACGTTGTTCAGCACTTAAGCACAGCTGCACCTCTGTACTCAGGTGTCTATGCTCAGGGGTACACAAATGTTCGCATATCTGCAAACGTTCCATTTGTTTTTGACGTGGATGAGTTTCCGGAGCATGGGAGGCCCATGCCTAGGAGTTTGTACATGTGGCAACAGAATCTCGCGTGTGCTTGTCTCATCTAACGACAAAGAATCAAATTTGATTAAAGCTCTTCTTAACATTTGAGAGCACATTTTCCTGGATATATTAAACTGTGGTCAAACATCATCCACATGCTTTGCGATGGCCTCATTAGAAAGAAGGCAGAAATGATGAAAGTTTTGAGCTAGAGCGAGGGTGTGTCAGGCCTTTGGATCTGGGTGTGTAAACAAGGGCACAACAGATTTTGCGAGTATAAACTCTGCAGACCTATAAGACTAAACTCCTGTGACATATTTATGTTTCCTCATACACAAATCACATTGACTCTCACACTCCCCTATCACGTGGAGTCACCGGACTTCAAACGGAGTGGAGGAGGCAGCTGGATTCACTAAACAACATCTTGGGCACTATGAACGTGTGCCAGATAATAAGGGGAGAATCGCAATTAAAATGTCAAACTGTATCACATTTCCATAACAAAGTCAAAGAGGATTTCCCCCTCTGTGCCTTTCCTTTCTGTTTAACTTGTTTAGGGAGCTGAGGCTGTTCTTTCCGTGCCATGGTTTTCAACTCCTGCAAGACATACGAGGTATATTTTCTTGCAATATTTGCTCCCTTCATGAGATAATTTGTTGAACGCTTAAGTAAAACTGTGTAACAGAAGAAGCCAAAGTTGTCTTAGAGGAAACTAAAACCTCCTGCTTAATGCAATGCCTGCTTACAGAGCTCTGCTTTTTGCTCGCTGCTAATAATACCCCCACTTTGTTCTCCTCTGGATCTTGGAAGGCTTTCTGAATGTGCTACACTCTTACAGGGTATATAAAGCTAATTTGTGAATGAGGAAAATATGGGAATTTTTAATGTGAAATCCAGTGTTGCGTAGGCTCACTCTCAAGATTATTTCAAAGGCTGTCTTTGACCTTTAAACCCTGACACCAAGCAAAAGCTTGAAGCTATGATAAGGTTGTCCAAGACTCAAATAAAAATAGAATCTATGGAGAGCCTCAGGTGTTTGGCAATGATAAGAACCATTATAGACCTAAAAACTAATATCTCTATCAAGTGTCCCTCTCCGTCCCACCTGGAAATCATGTGATGACTTGCCAAAGAGGGAAGAACCAGACCCTAAAACAGGAAAGAAAAATTTCAACATAGACCACATATCATCTCCTTGGGGAAAAAATACTTCCTGGGAAGTTTTTACCACAAATACTTAATTGAGTGGCCATTTGTAAAATGTCTCAAGGCTATTAGTGCTATAAGCATTATCAACTGTTGTTTAGTAGTTGCTGTTACATTTGACATGCAACTGGGAACAAGGATGGAGGTTGCTTCCTATAGCAGCTGACTCTTGTCCCCTTGAAGAATATCTCAGGCTCTCAGCCAGCCCCTCCTGACCTCCATAAACACATCCCTTGCTTTTATATACTGTAATAAAGGAGGCCTCACTCTGTTTTGCCTGGATGTGGCTGCCCTGGCCTTGCACAGGCACATCCAGCAGCTGGGCATAAATTTGAACTTGGGTATTCCTGCAGCAGCACCATCTGTGAAGGAGAGCGTGTGGAAACAGATGCTACCGGGAAATGTCTGAAGCCACTGAAGCCGCCTCCCAGATAGAATGCCCCAGGCAGATAGCAGTCTGTGTTCCCAGGCATCCTAAAAGCCACAGACCTACTGAGCAGAGAGTCATTGAAGAGGATTTGTTGCAGTGTTTCTTCCTCATGGAGCAAAATTGGAAGACCTTTTTGTGACAGAAGACTATGGAAGCCCTCCATAGTGACAATATACCAGCATCCACACCCTTCTTTTTTTATGGCCCCTCTGAAATCCTTCCCTAACCTGCCACTGAGGGAAAAAAACCCACCATGGAAGGAGAATGGCCTGTTGAAGAAAAGAAGCAAGATCTCTCCATGTCACTTGCATGGGTATCCTGTTTCACAGTGACCTTCGTGACATCTCGTGAACTCAGCTATTCAACTGAAGGGGGTGGAAGTGGTTAAAATGAATGTCAGCATCTCTGTTCTGCTGTCATCCCAGTGCTGCAATAGACTTACTTGAAAGAGCAATAGGATCTGTGTAAAAAAAAAACTTTTAACAGGCAACTCGGCTCCATTCCCACCATCACTGTCACTAGTTTCTTCTCCATCTTCCCTGCCCACACCACCTCTTCATCCCACCCCATCTGCTTTGGTTATCTGATTCTCCCTAAAGCAATTCAGGATCACCCACCACATTTTTATGTGGTTTCTCCACAGACTTCAGCCATCAGTTTAGTTTACAGGTACCTTTTTTGCAAGGGCTGTTTCTTTATTCAAGGTGTGAACTCACCATGTCTCCTGAAGGGCTCCACAACTACCTGTAAATAGTTTGTGACTGTAACATGACAGCTTGCATTTCCACCAATTGCCTCCTCCAGCCCTTTAGCACCAGATTTGCCCATGCTGAGGTGACTGAGCCCCTTCCCCTGGTCAGTGAGTGTTCCTATGCTCATGTTCAACCAGGCACCAGCAAACACACAGGTGTAGGGGCCTAGGAGTCAACTGGCATAAGGCATGCTTATTCAGCAGACCCGGAAGCCCACATTTTTTCCTTTCCTCTCCAGCCCAGTTGTAAGGCCCCCAGCCCTTCTAACTGAAAGTACACTTTCCTCCTTTCAAAGCCAGATCACACTGAAATCTCCTGCAACACTATTGGCCAGGACATCTGTTATATTGTGTCCTGCAGTATCTCCTAAGTCATCTCCATCCTCTTGCATAATTGCAGGCACAGAAACACTGGGTTGCAAATGGGCTGTTTTGGGCCAGTGAGCATCACAGAGATATGCGTCACCTCTCTCCCATGGGAAGTCCCTCTAACATTTAACAGGAAAACATAAACCTGCCTGTGCCTGGCAATTGATCAGGCAGGTGGTATCTGCTGGGGCTGCTGCTCCTTTCACTAACCTTGACCATTTTACAGTTGATTTGTGTTCCACCTCTCTGTTAGCTGCATCCACCTTTTCATTGCCTCTGGTCAAGTACAGTAATTGTCATTGTTTTGAAGGAAGTGTCTTCTTTCTAAAGGTCTGAGCATGTCAAGGAGTGGAGAGAAAGAATCCAGTGCCAAGTAGCCCTAAATCTAGCACCGGTGACCCCTCTCTGCCCAATCCAGCAGCAGGTTTATTTCCAACTCCAGCAAAGATTTCACCGTGATGCTCAGTACAAACATGTCCAAAGCTGTTGTGCTTGTGCTACCACAGGTTTCTCTGCCAAAGATTAGGAAGAGGAAAGGCCAAGGCTGCATTTCTGGACTGTTTTTTCTACTTTACCTTTCTCCATATCCCATACTTCATCCTTACCCTTAGAACAGGCAATTCCCATTGTACATCTTCCCACAGTGGCACCCCATGCACTTATCCCTTCCTGCTGATAAAGAAAGAGCCACCACCGCAGGTCCTCACATGTGGAATCTCCCCAGTTTTGTCATAATGTTTCATCATGGAGCCCAGAGCCATACATGCAGGGTGGCCGGTGAAACCATTGTGGCTTTTTTTAAATCATCTTGTTAGTATACCAGACAGGGATAAAGGGCCACAACTACTGGCTTATCTTAACTATCTGCCATATGGGTTAGCCTAGAGGACCACCACAACCCAGCCAGGTACAGCGGCTGAAGCTTCCATTTTAGCTCTTGCTATATGCAGGCTCCTTGTGTTGTGCCAGAAGGCTGTGCTTTGTTTGTTTGGGTTTTTTTTTCACCAGTTTTGTGTATATTTGGGGTTTTTTTTGAAAAAGAGGAAGGGGACACAAAAAGAGCAGCTAATGCTGGAAAATGTTGTTTGCCTCAGCAGTCCCCTTTGGCTGTGTGAGGGTTTCTGTTATGAGGGATCCCCACTGTTTGTCCCTGCTGCTGCCTCAGGCATCCTCTGGGCATAGCAGGAGCATAAAGCAATCCCCAGCCTGGCAGCTTGAGACATTAATTTGCAGATGAAGAGTCAAGGCTCACAAACTTCTGTGCAACCCTCCTTCCCAAGTGCTCTTTCTGAAACCAGGACTAAGGAACCTCTTCTCCAAGTCACACTGAAAGCCAGTGACAGAGGTGGTGGCTCTACCCAGATCTCCTGCATCCTGCTGCTGCTCTAAGAAGGGTGCTGGTCATGCTGCATACTAATGGGGTCCCCAAGTTGCCAAGCACTCCTTCAGTTCCCAAGCACTTGTTCTCTTGCAGGTGGAGGCTGTTTGCAGTCATGGCACCAAGGCTGGCTCTGCGCAAGCCCAGTGTTCAAGATCACACAGGAAGCCCAGGGAAGAGGAGGGGGAACTGGACCCCAGCTGCCCTCATGCCAGGTTAGCACTGCTGCCACTGCATGGGTGAAATATTTCCCACCATCTGTGCTGCCTTCCTAGAAACAGGGAAGTCACTTTTGGCCCCTCTCTGTCTGCCAGGAGCTGATTTTTTTTTCCTGCTCTCATTTCTCATGGAGTCAATAAAGAGAAGTGTAACTCTGAGTCCCTCCTGGACTGTGCACTGGTCTCACAGGAGACCTTGACATTGTTCTGGAAGGGGGCTGTATTTGCTTGTTTATGCCTCCGAGAGATGGTCAGGCGCTTTCTGCTGCAGGTAAAGCTCCAGAGCTGCTCCTGCTCATCACTCCCCTGGGACAAACCCCAGGAAGTGTGATGCCAATCCAGAATCCCTAATGGGGGGCTTCCCTCAAAGAGCCCTTATCCTCTGCTGGATCATTCTTCAGAGTCATCCCCAGTTACCTGATAGAGGTAGGCTGATGCATGTCAGGGCACTGGTTCTCTCCAGATCCAGCAGACCCTCACCTTCATGCCTGGCCAAGATGGACTGGCAGGAACAGCATCTTCAACAGCTGCTGCAGACCCACAGCACTGTGGCTGCACATGTACCCAGAGGGAGTTAGGCCAGGCCTGCTCAAAACTGCCTCATGTGTCTGAATGCACTTAACCCTAAATCTGAAATCTCTACCCTGGAGCTCAGTACAGGTAGTCAAAATGTTTCCTTTTAGGGGGGGGGAGGAAAAAAAAAAAGAAAAAGAAATAGAAAAAGAAAAAGAAAAAGAAAAAGAAAAAGAAAAAGAAAAAGAAAAAGAAAAAAAAAGGAAAAAAAGAAAAAGAAGAAAGAGAAAAAAAAAAGAGGAAAAGAAAAAAAAAAGGAAAAAAGAAAAAGAAAAACAAGAAAAAGAAAAAGAAAGAAGCAGAGAGAAAGAATATCCCTCTTGTTTACTTCATTCTTCAGCAGGTAACCTTGTGATTCTGTGCTATTTTGGTGCTGGCATTCCTGGGAGCTTACCGTAATGAGAAGCAAACACCACAAACTAAAATAACAGTGTGAACCGAAGTGCAAGCCCTTGATTCCCACCTAGAGATTGACTCATCTCTGAGGGCTGCTGGGTCTGCAATTTAACATGACTGGTGGGGAATTAATGAGGTGCTTGCAAGGAAGGGAAGGATGAGCAGGGTCCAAATGGTCCAAAAGACTGATTCCCACAAACTGGTTCCTCTCCACCTGATGCTAGGTCTGTTGCAAAACAAGGCTGTGCACTGCCTCCAGGAGCATGATCTGGCCCCACAGCTTTTACGTTCCTACTCTCATGTCCTGTGAATTGTGTTGCCTTTGGCCACACACGGCAGCAATCTCTTCAGTTACATGGTCAGTGCCATGAAGCAGCAGGGTATGAATGCGCTGAGTGTTGTGCAGATACTAAGCACGCAGGGGAACAACAGGAAAGTGAGCATGTGATACAGAGATATAACCCATCAGCAGGCCCGGGAGGCTTTGTGTTCCACCTGATGATACCAGCAGTTGTCATCCAGCTACCCCCCTCCCTGTCCCAGGCCCTCAAATAGTATGTGCTAACAGGCTGCTGTCTGTGCAGATCTATGGGGTGAAGTGCTTCAGTAGGGTCATCTGGCTTGATTGCTAAACTCACTAGAAAGCCTGAATGGAAACCTGTGCGCAGTCTCTTAGAGTGAATTGCACCAGAGTCTGGCTGTTGCTTTGGAAGAGGGCAGCCTCTGCACAAGGTTTTCTGTTATAAAAACGACCCATTTTATTTTTCAAAGCCCTGTCGCAGTTTTATGGAAATTAATTTCTCCACCTGTGAAAGTTTATGACATTGGACAGGGTATAAAACGGAGGCAGACTTTCTCTTTAATGGCCATCCTGGAGAAGGCTGTGCAGCATCCAGCCTATCAGCCGGCAAAGGCTCCTATCGATCCTGTTATATAATGCAACCTGACCCGCTGCAGGACCCTGTCTGAATTCACCTGATTAAATTATTAGCCTCATGTCCTGGCAAACATCTCACAAGGCTGCCTTGCGAGCTTGATAAATGTAATGCTGGGTTTCAGGTGTCAGAGCACTAGGAAAGTGTAGCCCAGCTTAGAGCCTTTGCTTCTAAACCGGAAGAACTCTAAGCCTGCAGGAGCGCAAAAGCCGCACAATGCTGCTGCCTGCCCAACAGTGCCGCTGCAGCCATCCTGGTGTAATACCACCTGTCCCCAGGGGATGCTGGGACCCCGTTTACTGCACAATGTCTTCCTGTTCATTAAGGTTGTAGGGAAAAAAGGCTGGCATGCAAGGCAGAAGCTGTCATGGAGGTGTGCAAGGAGCTTCCCGCTGCTCAATTCCTTTCCGACCACAGCCATGGGTGCCCTGGATAGTGCATGCCACTGGCTGTAGGCTGCCCGCTGTGCCCTGGCCAGACTGCTTCCTCCCTGGCATGGTGTTCCCAGCCAGCACAATGTCCCTTTTCTTTGCTGGGGACAGAGGTACAGGACCACATGGCAGAAGGACTCTACACTCAGCTCATACCTTCTGCTGGGGTTGCGTTCCCCAGAGTACAGTGAGCTTTAGAAAATATCTCAAATTAGAAACTGGCTTTTGGATGTGTGAAGCACTTGGCAAGCTCTGTCCTACGTCTGCTTAACCTTTGGGAAAGGCAGCCTCAGAAAACTACCCCCCAGAACCCTCTGTCTCTCCTTGGGCACCAGCACCAGGTTAACCCAGGAAACATTTTGCTGCTAAACACAGAGCCACTTCTCTGCTGACCTCAGTCTCCACCTCTCTGTAGACACTATCTATTTTGCTGTCTTGGAATACCTCACGGATGCTTTGGAGAAGCTCCTGGGGGATTTGCAGGAGCAGAGTGTTTATGCTGGCCTTCCCATTGAGGAAGGGAGCAGGCAATGGCCCAGAGAAATTGATGGGAGCATCTGAAGCAAAAGTGTTTCTTCCACAAGTGTGGCTCCTCTTGTGAAGCCTGCTCCTGAGGACACACCTGGGAAGTGTCCAGGAGATTTGAGCAGTCTTCATGTGATTGTCCATCTGTCCCTGCTACTCTGCTGTATCACCCAGCACTGCTGGTGGGATCATTAGTTCTACAAGAGGCCATAACCCAGCAAACCAGGATTGCTAGAAAGCAGGGGAAAATCAAGGCTGGGCAGACTTTGTGAAGATCACTGACATCTGTTTGTGACTGAGGATGGATTCACATCTATAAAGTTCAGCTAATGCAAAATAATCTGTAGAAAGAAGCAGCATAGCCTAATAAAATTGGTGTCAATCTCCTATGAGTGTAAGAAGGCTGCAGTGTAGCCGGATATGTCCTGGTATGTTTTTTAACTAAGACATACCCGGAGTTTTGCCTGTGATGAGTTTTGTACTCACCTCACTTGCTGTAAATGTGCCTAATGGGGACAGATCTGCTGTAAAGGTTTTCTGGCTCCCAAGCAGCCCAATGACTGAATATACAAGACAGTCAATGTTACAAGCACTGCTTATGCTACACCTTGGTGCACTGCCAGGATCCCACACAGATCAACCTGACCCAGCCGGAGAAATCATTGAGAAATAAGAGTAAGGGAGCAAGGGAGAGCAAGCGAGAAGAAATCCCCAAATCCCCAGAAACACAATGTTAAACCCTCCCACCTGATCTACAAAGCAAAAGCCAGCCCAGACCAAATATAAACCAAGGCTGCACAGCCAAAACAACCAGACTGCAGAAGGTCAGACAATCTGAAATGCGCGTATCGCAGCAGGACAGACGCGCCTGCATCTGGCTTGCAGAGGGGAGGAGGAATGATATCTCCCTGCACAGACTCTTTGGGGATCCTCTAAAACTCCGGTTCTCTTGGACATCACAGGGATGACTACCTTGGAGGATGCCACAGCTGTTGGCTGGCATCCCTGTGCCTGGCAGCATCCAGCCCACATGCACCACTAACTCTGTTCCTCCCTGCCCACACTTGGATGTCACTGCAATTTGTAGGATGAGTGACAGGAGTAAGGGAAGGGCATCTTTCTGGATCCCAGCAGTCTTACACCTGAGGCAGGATACTAAAGTTCTAAGGATCTTTAAAGTTTATGTTGAGTTGTTACTCACATAACATGTCTGATCCCTTTTAATCTTACTAAGCTAATAGTAAATCCTGCTATTGCAAATGTCCCAGCACTGCCAAAAGTGTTTTCTCTTACTCTTATTAAAATCTTGTTGTTCACTAGCTTTTTCCCACAAGTCCTAGGACAAAGGTGTCTCTTTCCCACACTAGCAAGAAGAAAGGTAAATACATTTCTAATGGAGATGTTGAACAATTCTTCTCAGAGTGGCTGGGTATGTTCCTGCTCTGTAAAAATGGGATTGCTCATCATGGTGCTGATAAAAGGGTTGAAAGTGTGAAAATCTTCTAAGTATCTGCATGGGTAGTAAGCTGGAGAGTTTAACAGTTACCACTGGCCCTAGCTTCAGCTCAGATCTCAGTAAGACTGTCCTAAAGATGTGGCCTCTCATCAACGCTACTCAATAAACACAGAACATCCTCACCCCAAGTCTCCTTTGCAAGCCCCTTGATGCTCCTTCCATGGAAACTGCCATGGGGTATAGTTATTTCAGTCCAGCTGGTGACACTGTCTTTGAAATGCCCTTCAGTCTCTAAGAAGTCAACCTTCCTCTGACCACACTTCTGGCAACCTCTTTCCCACACAGAGCATCTTCATCTGTGTATGTTAATGGTTACCTTCAAACCATGACACCACCACCTCCAGTTACTCCATCAGTACTGTGCTCCCTACCTGTGCTGTGGATGGGAGCTCACAAGCACTGCAGCACCCAGAAATTCCTCTCTCTTCAGGCACAGTTTTATCTTTCTTATGTTTTTGGATCTCAGCACCATCCTAAAAGACTTCAGCTGCCTGTCCAAAAGGGAGGATTAAGGCTGGGGCTCATAATTTGAACGCCTTTCTTTGCCAACCCAGCTGAATTTCTCAGCTGTTCTTCACCAGATAATGCACAGCCCTTTAATTTCATGCAGAGATATTTAGCCTATGGTGTTTACAGTCATATGTTATCCTTACCATGACAACACCGAAGGGAATGTCCCTCATATAATGATAACCCCTGCATATCTTCTCAGAAACACTGAGGTTTTCCACCTTGTGTTCCTGGACAAATTCCTGCCCAGAGCCTACCACAGTAAAAACACATGTGACTATTGTAGCTGGAATTAAAAAAAATCATCCCTCAGATCCAAGACACAGCCTGCGTTCTTCTATCTTGGCAGGGACCTGATGGATACCCGGGAGAAAGCAGGAAGGCTCATTAAGGAGTTTTGCAGCTTCTCAGAGGGGATATTACACAGCTGTACTACAGGACCCTAACACAGCAGCCTCTCTCCTCCTGCCTCCCCAAATCCCTCTCTCTCCCACATTCACACAAGCCTTGATACAAGATGGATCTTTGTCTTCTCATACCACAGTCATAAATTTCAAGCTATGGACACTTGTGAGAGACTTTATGGTGGACCTCCAGTGAGCCTATATCCACCAGCTCGAATCCATCACTGTATAGACTATGTAGCTCTTAAAGCAACTGAGAAACTTCCTGATAATTTTGCTAATTTGCCTTGGAGGCTGTATTCACGTGGAATGGAGGACTGTTGAGGTGTGTTTATGTGGGATAGTGGACTGAAGTATCAGGTGGTTCATACTTGTTCTGGGATGTCAGTGTGCTGAGCTCATGAAGTACACCGACAAATCCGATGCCTGGTGTTTGGGTGGTCAGCTCACAATGACATATTTTCGACTTTCACAATATTTCCTATTTGTAGGTGCTGAAATCAAGTGCTTGCTCAAGATCACTTATTTAAAGGTGAAGGAGTGGTGTGGTGGAGGTGGTGTGTGAAAGGGAGAAACCTGCTCTAGCTTGAATGGCAGCTGATGAACACTAAAACCTCAAGGCAAATACCACTTCTGGTTTGTGAGTGGGTGGGTTATAACTTATGATTTCGAAGACAAAAACCTCAGAGCGGAAATTAAACATGACCTCAAACATACCCCAGGGGATAATCCAAGAGAAATAGAATAGAAGTATAAAAGTTGGTAAAAAGTGTGTTTACACACATTTGTACAGTGCGTAGCAGGTATGGCCCTGCACTTGTTTTTGGGACTGCAGTTTCTACAGTAACAATAATGTGAAGGAGGGAAATATAGATGTGCCACGATATGAAGTAAAGGTGTGAGTAGTGGCACTTCACTAGCAGCAGTGCCTTAGCCAGTGGGAACTCTTCCAAAGGGATGGCTTAACTCCATGCCTTTACTTTATGCTCTGCAAATATTTGCCTTTGAAAATAACAGTATTTGTGGGTACTTGCAATTTTCATTGACAGCTGCTACCAGTAGCTTTCCATAGCAAAACAAACCCGGGAAATATAATTTCCTGAGGAAATTTCCACGAAAATGTAGCAGGTAAAACATGGCTAACATTACCAGAAATGTTACTTTTTGCACCATAAAATTGGCTTGCTTTAGTAAAATTAATTTCCACCTGGGCAGACTGACTTCCTTTTTCATGCTAAAATTACGGCAATGGAAAAAAAAATTAAAAAACAGAGAAATATTCTGCTTTATAATAATACCACCCCAAATGACAATTGTCCTCATTCACACCCCGGAAGGGCAGCAGTGAGAACAGGCTTCCCTCCCCCAAAAATCACATAGACCTCAGAGGCAAGGAGGCAAACCTGTCAAGAAAGCAGAGCTGTGGTACACAGTCTTTCCTCTGTTTGAAAGAATAAAGGGAAAGCTGGGACACTGCTAGCTTTTGTTACTTGAAAAGTGCCAAGAACTTTCCAGGAGCCTTACAACTGGCAACTGCGACCAAAATGTTCAAAATTACATTTGGAGATCATTAGACTAATAGGAAGAAGAAAGACCATAGTGAATGATGATCTAGCTAATGGGCTTCATGTTCTGAATAAATAGAACAAATAGGCACAGAACAAAACCTTGTGTCTCTCACATATTACAGCTGAAAAGGATGATTCAATGCTAATCCAAGTAATTACAATAAAGGCAGGGAGTAACTGCAGCCTTTTGTGAGGTATTAGGATGGCAAATTTAAATGAAGAGAAGTGAGCAGACAGGGCTGGGTTGCAAACATATGTGTCTCCAGGCCTCATGAGAGCATCACCCTTGGATTTCTGGCTTCACCCTCTCCAGAGAGTATGTTTTGTGGAGGAAACAGTGAGAGATTCACTCCTGAACTGGGGGAGCTTTGCCCTTTCTAATCCCCTAAATTCCCTTTGTTCTGCTGCCTCTAATTGTCCTCACTTGAGAACACAGTCGGCAAGGTTGCAGAATCACACATCTACAGTGTTGTTCCGTTAGGCAGTCACCTCTGGAGATCAGCTAGTCCAACCCACCTGCTCACATCAGGGTCAGATAGAGCAGTCTGGTCAGGGCCATGGTCAGTTCTTTCTTAAACATGTCCTGCGATGGATGGAAACTCCATAACCTCTTTAGGCAACCTATTTCCAGCTCTCCCCTACTGATAAATCCAAAACTTTTTAGCCCCAGGCTTGTAAGCCCACTTAGCAATAATCACTGAACTAAGGCTACTCTGATGTCAAACATCTTGCTGATGCTACAGCAAGAAAAGGCCAATAATCCAAATGCAAATATATGCTAAGAACCCTGTCTATGTAAAGTGCAGTGAGACGTGCAGATCACCACGCAAGTGGGAGTTGTGCCCGTGCATGCCCCGATGAGGAGAAAGCCCAGTGCTTCCAAAGGGTTAGTACCCTCAAGGTCACTGCTGCAGGGGCTGACGTAAGGCCGTAACCTTGGCAGGGTGGGAGAGGGGGAGAGCAGCGTTTCCACTTTGTGGAATAAATAATACCCAAGGCTTCCCTGATAAGAGAGGCTGTATCAATAGAGAACTTTATTCAGAAGGTTAATGAATTGATCTGATCATTCCTGAGATCATCTATTAGTCCGGTGCTTGCCCATGAAAGAGAGCTGCCCTGGAGCATACGCTGCACATCAGTGAATCAAATGTGCAAAGAAAGACACACGCCTAGAGAGAAAAGAAGCCTAAAGCAAAGCTTGACACTGAACAGCTGGACAGCAGCATATAATAATGGAAAGCATGTTATGAATGCCGCGTTATCCAAATAAAACAGCACAGAGAAGATTTAGAGAGATGAGAGGGACATGTGGCGAGGATGTAAGAGCTACCATCTTATTCTTTCCCAGAATAGGCCATAAATATTCTATGGAACCCTTTGTGATAACAAACGCTCTGAGCTTGATTTTTATCTGAAATGAAGTGTCTCAGACACAATATGAGAGCAAAGCTCAGTACCAGCCTGGAGGAAAAATGCCTGCAGTTGGAGCACCCCCCCTGCACCTCCTGCTGCAGTGGGGTTTTCTCCAGAAATCACCCTGTAACCCTGTGCCTATGAGTGCCAAGAGGAAGCACCTCCCAGTGCAGTGCCGATGGGCACTCACACTCCCTGGCTCGGCTCAGGTCCCAGGTGCCTGCCTTGCAAAATCCCCCATCACACTTGGCACTAATTGGTACCCTTGTTAGGAGGCTTATCAAAGAACGGGAGAGCCGGACAGGGTCATAATGGCTGAATTATCTCCTTGTTCCTGGAAGTGACCCTGCTGAGCCAAGGCTGAGGCAACTTGACAGGTCGCTGTAGTGGAAGCTAATGCTGCCCCTCCTCATGTTGTAGCACTCCTGGAGATACAGAGGACTTAAGGATCTGTGGCTGTCTGTTCAGCACAACATGCTGCCAGCAATACATTTACTGTAACAAAAGCAATAATCATTCAGCCCTGTCCATGTTCAAAAAAAACCAACAAACAAACCACTTCTGTCAGGATTCACTAGCAGGGGTAGGAGTTGCCTAGATGGCTGAAGGGTGCCTTAAAAGACTGAACTAACTCATCGAGATTAAATCACGCCCACGACGTTCAAAAGGAAATGCTGTCTATGAAGATACAATACATACAGGCACCAGTCACTCCCAAACAGCAACAGGCTCTGGATGTATCTTGAATTATGGTCTATACCCACTCTGGCCAGGGAACATTGTTCCCTTCTCTACTTTGAGTGTAATATCAGAAAGAGAATGGACCTACTGCTGTGACGAATTATAAGGAAGCAGATTGCCTGTGGTTTGGCAAGAGTGGCGATATCATAGTTATTTACTGTTATTATTGGTGTGTACATGAGATTAAGACAATGGTTTGACTGAACTACACTGGGGTCCAAGTTAGCTAGTGTGTTCACACCTACTTTTTTTTTAGCCTAGGCACAGCTTCTGCTGACAACGTGAACACAGGAAAATGCACTTTTAGTGCTATACGTGTGGGAACTTTGGGAAGGCTTCTTAAGGCAGCATGATTTGTGGTTTAGTGTGGCCAGTGTTCATTTTTCAGCTGCTCTGACAGCCCATCCTTTGCTTTAGAAGCAGTGATGATGGAAGTTAGCGCTAGATTGACTACAGCCAGATCTCTGTTCATGAGCACTGCATTTAAACCTGAATGAAGGTTGTATTTGCTCATGTTTAGACACCGTATATGTAGTTATAGTGGGTGTTTGTGTCTAAATTGGAAGGTTCATCTCTCCTTTCAGCGGCTCAGATCCATGCTCCTGTTGGACACCAGATCAGACTGGGAGTGTGGATTCATTTAGTCCTCCTGCCCTCTCCATCTGAAAGCCCCATTGCCTGATGTGAAAGCCTCATTGTCCAACTCATTTATAAAACAGAATGGGCATGGAGAATCCATCCGACGGTATTTTGCTCAACAGCGGCAGATCTGACAAAACCCCTTGGCAGTGTCAGCTGGGGCTAGATAAAAGCACCTGGTAAGCTCATCAGCCATAGGGTTGTAAGGTCAAGGAGGAGATAATCCCTCTGAGCCATGTCAATGGAACAAGCTTATTTCCAAGCTCTCCCATTCAGTGATGGGGTCAGAGCTCCACCAACACTGTCAAGGAAGAGTATTCCCACTGATCTTCACTCTCCAGTGCCTCCTGATATCAGCTTTTGGCTCACCCATGGGAAGCCCACCAAAACAAACTGTGTCCCACTCTCAAAGTTTTTTCTTCACTGGAGATTTCACATGAGAGTGTGCCACATGAAAACAGGAATATCACTAACTCACTTTGGAGTCATGTAGAACATCATGTCCCACTGCATCTTCCTGCATTCAGGTCCAGACTTCCTCTGAGGGCAGGTCTGAGATTTACCACCTTGTGAAATATAATCAGGACATTTCTATGCTGTCCCTGTCATGCAGCCTTGAGTTCAGGGACTTGTTGAATTCTGTGCTTGGTTTGCCCTGCTTTGATGTCCCACGTTGGGGGCGTTGATTAGAACAGTGAAAGTAATTGCAGCTGCCCTTTGGTTTAGCGTGGTATTTATCCTTGCAGTCAGTTTAATGCATTACTTTCACAGTCCCTCTCCTCTGCAAAGTGCAGCCCTGTCCTGAAAAGTAAAAATGGCTTCTGATTGCAAAGATTGCATCTACTAGCCTAAAGGTATAATAAACACCTCAGGATGGCATAGTCCAGCAGCTTCACAAAGGGTTGCACTATCCTTTACATGCCCAATCAAAAGAACTGGGGAGTAAACTTAATGAATTACACTCAGAGGCGGCTCTTGAGGTTCTTATGTCACTGTGGTGGAAGAAGAAAGTGGAGATGGTATTGGGATCTATTGCAGAGGTTCTGCCCTTCCCATAAATCCTCATTTTTCAATCTAGTCCCACATCATCTCCATCTTCCTGGCTGTACTGGCTACGAAATTGGTCAGGCCTCTTGGATTCTGCAGCAAAATCCTGTCCAGAAGGCCACACATTGTTTGCTCCAACATACCTGAAATTCTGCTTCATGCCTGTAGTGCAGACATCAGGAACAGCTTTTCTTGCTAAGCCAGGCAGTGCTGTTTTGGGAGACTCTTGTCCCATTTCTCATTGGGAATCAGGTAGATATGGGAGAGGATGCATTTGTTTCATCTCTGGAGCTGCATGAAGAAATGATTTTCATCTTGGCAGCTTCACTGGAAAATAATTTAGATTCATAGAAAAAACAAATGTAAATTTTTTGGGGTTTAACTCACAGACGGAGGAGGGGGATCAGTCTTATTGTTTTCAGTTGACACAAAATGTTCCATGTGATCCAAAATGAAATGCTTAGCAATGGACACATGCAAACAAAGGCAAAGAGGGGGTGGGTTATGCAACTGCATAAGGAAGGAGCAGTTATTGCCATCACAGCCTTTTGTGTGTTATAGAGGGGGCAATAATAGATACATACCTGTTTCCAAAGGTCCTGGAGTCTGGTGCAAGGCTAGGTTAGGCTGAAGTTCCTGCCTGGAGTCAAGCAGCTGCCCTGAGCATGGGGTTCTGACACCCCCTCACTCAGGAAATCCTGGGCCAGGGAATTCTGGGTCAGGCTGCTCTCCACCTCTCTACCTTTCGTGTTGAAGATATTCTTGTTCAAATACTGATTGGGCCAGAAGACATCCCTCTCCATCCTGCTGGATTAGGGTACTGTCTTAGGAGATGGGATGCACATGTTCCCTTCCTTGTAGGGAGGGACTATGAGATTTATGTCAGAAGAATACAACAGGAGAGGGGAGACTGAAAGCCACGCTCACACCCTGGGAGGGTTCTGTTGCCTACAGTCATGCTCCCAGCAGCAAAGGCAAGGCTGCATCTTCCCTTGCTGAGTGGAAGTTTAGCCTGGGTATCCTACACCCTTGAGACAAGACACAGTGATCCAACTGGAAGAGCACTACTTCCTCTTGCAAATTTGTGAGGCTAATATACTTTTTTTTTTTTTTTAATTTCCTTCTCAGCATACATCAGTCAGGAAATGCAGTACTAATAATGTGTGAGTAGTTTCAGGACAACTAAAAACACATTTCCAGAGAACTTCTCTCTCAGAGATTATATTATTCTCTGGAAAAATATTTATTGTTCAGGTCTATTCATGAACACACACTTGCAGAATTAGTTCCATATATCTGGGAAGGAATCATTTCAATCTCTCTTTTGAAACAGGGCAATTGTTGGTTATAAAAAAATGACCAAGAAAATAGGATGAGACTCAATTGGAATAACTTAGAACTTAATGGAGAAAATGTTATTCACATTGGTGCCAGCACCATTGATATTAAGTAAAATGCAACTTCATTCAGCAAGCTTCTTCCTGATCCTATTGTATTTGCCAGTGGGTTTGCTTATGTGGAGAGGATGTGCTGCCTATTGTAGAGCTGTCTTTGTGTTATATTGGTAAGGGAATCCACTCAGACTGTGCTGCAGGATTCATGATGTGCTCCATGAGACTAAGTGTGGGTCATGTGCTTGGTAAAGGACAGACTCTGTCCTCAAAGAGCTCCCAAGTGAAGTTAGAACCTGCAGATAGCGGAGAGACAAACAGGCAGATCATGATAGGATAGAAGGCAGTGGCTAAGTTGGTGCAGGCGACCTCCATTATGAAGGGCTTGGATGTGTCTGGGCCACAAATCACCTTGCTCCTAAGAGAACTGAGTTGTGGTAATAGAATATACCTATCCAGAGAGCCACAAAAATGTGGGAGGTGTGAAGGGAAGAAAATCTTTGATATAAGGAGAAAATATTGTCAGGGCAATTAAACTTGTATGAGAGTATGAAGACAGGATGAGAGCAGGGGTACACAGTAACACAGGTGACTCCAACTGACACTGCTACTTCCCTTCCCAATAAAACAAGACCAAGACACTCTCTCTATTGTAAGAAGAAAGACTTGAAAGGATAAAGGGAAATACTTTTTCTGGCAATGCATGAGGTACTTGTAGAGGGCTCCATGTTGCAGAATGTTATTGAAGCAAAGAGCTTAGATTGAGCATGGGACCATGGGACAAACTTGTGATTAAATTTACCCCTGCTGTAACTCATGGAATGGACCATGTCTTAATAAACATGGATAATAACAACTGCAGTTACAATATATAACATTAGCAATACATGTGACTTCAAAGCCCAGGCTAGCCAGGATGAAATCCCAGGCACTATCAGTGCCCAACTTCAAGACATGAGGTAATTAGCCATGAAAGGGCCAAAGTAAGTTATCCCTACTGGCATGGTATTTAGGTAAATTAGGAAGGCTTTTACAGCTTCCCTTCAAGCATTCACTATTGTTAGCCACAAATTTGGTATTGGACCATGTGGACAATTACTTTTTCCTAATGCAGCATATCTTTTCTGCCTCTCGTTCCGCAGTAAGTTGACCCCAGGAACTTCTTGTACAGCTTCTCCCAAGTGGGTTTCTGAGAACATTTTGTCAGAAGTTTGGCATGTCTGGCTATTTTCTTTCTGTTGCTGTCTGGTGGGCAGGGTGGGCTTTGTTAGAACTCTGGTGTTACAGGAGAAGATTTCTTAGGGCATGGACCAAGGAAGTATTGTTTCTTCTGGTGAACAAGTTGCTACCAGCCAAAGAAAACATTGCAAAACTAAACAGAACAAAGCGTGTACTGCACTTCAAGAGGCTGGTCTTGTTTTGACAAGAACCTAAAGCAAATGTTAACAGAGGACAAATCAGAGAGAACAAAAGTCACCTTCTCCTCAGCCCAATCAGAAATCAAGTCAGCTTGATGGACAGGTCATGTCTATGTGCTAGACCTTCATTTCATTGTAGGTTCTCGAGGAGGAAACATTGCTCTCTGAACCCACTGGCAAGTGAATTCCTCTGATTAGCCCATGAGTATTCATACAAATCAGAGATAGACCTCATTAAGTGGAAGGTAGCACTCTGTCCTCAGATCTGGTTGTCTGGTCTGGGTTTGTCCTCCTTCCTTGGCATTTCCTTCTTGCTCTCCAGATCACTTGTAGCTCATCTGTCCTAGCTCTCCTTCATGCCTCTATGACCAAGGGAAACCATGTCTTCATCACCCAAACACTGGCTGAGTTATTCCACCAGGGACCAGGGAATTGCTCTGCTCTTTCTGTTGCCGTAGAAAGTTCAAGAAGTATTAGATGACTGTAGTCTGTCATGGACCAACCATACTGGAGGTTGCTCTGCAGGATCAGATAGATCCTCAACTGACTATTAAAGGGACGTTTGTGAACTCTGCTCCCTGTTACCCCTGGCACTGCTGGGGAGGTGTGTGGGCTTCCCCCAGCCTGGCTTCTGTCTGGAGCTTTCTATCTACCTGTGCCCATCCTGCCTTCAGCTCTTCCTGCTAAGTGATGGATCAGATCTGCCACTGGTGGGTGTCTTAGGAGCCCATTTCATGCTACTCTACATTTTACTGAACTATTACTGGTGAAGCTTGCACTTCAGTGAGCATAGTGCAAAGTCAGGGTGTTAGTAGAAGACAGCATCCACTGCTTCCGGCATTGGATGACATTGACACAGCAGTAGGTGAGTCTCACAAACTGTCCAGCCCCTCTGTTGGCTTCATTTGCATTGAGACCACAGGAGTAAAAGAGAAATGATGGAAAACGACTGAAGGAAAAGTCAACAAACAATGCCCTCAGTGGTAGTGACGAGCTACCAGTCAGGCAGCAAGTTACATCCCCACAAATTTGTCATCAGTCAAACTCTAGATTAATGTCTTCAGCCCTGACCTTGGTATTTCTAAGGTCTGGAGTGCGTTCAAGATAGGAGAGTAACAAAAGGCAAGTGGATGTACAGTTATTATCAAGCATAAAAGGAGGAAAGACAGAACATGGCTTTCATCACGGATAGGATTTACTGCCTGCCTCCACCCTTCATGATATAGACATGCAATCTTCCCTGAGGACACTTCGCATTGAGAGGGAAAAAAACAGATGGGATTATTTTTTTTTAGTGCGAAAAGCTGTCTGATGCAGTCTAATTAAAGATGAATATAAACATCAGCAAAGGCAAGTCTGGAAGGCAGGAGGGTCATTCTTGTAGCATAAAGATGAGAGGAAGTGGTGAGCAGGCTGGAAATAACACAGAGTTAGAGAGGCTGGTGTTGGAGGATTTCTAAAGAAATAAAGTAGTTTTAATTGTTTGAAAAATTTCACTGAGCTTTCACTGGAAACAAATCTTTTTATCACTTATTTGATCTTGTACATAGATCAGCCCTTTCAGCTGAGATCATTTCAGCTCTTGGAAAGGCATTGCAAACCTAGCTGAGAAGACAGATATTTGAACTTAAAATGATCTTTTTCTTTGGCACAAGAATTAAGTTTCATGGAATGATTGATTTCCCAACACAACGCATCAAAAGATACTGGTCTGTGTCCAGAAACTGGCCTGCTGGCTTCCTCTCTCTTATTGTGCAGCTATTCTCTATTCTATTCTCTCCTTTCTACACACTACACTGGCTGCTGTTTTCATTGATAGAGTTGCACCTGACTGTATTTTCACAGCTCTCCCTACTTAGAGCTGTTGTGCTGAGTTTAACTGCAATGCCTCAGCCAGTTTATGATAGGAAAAGGACTGTCAGGGCTGTCCTTGGTTGACAATTCCGATGCCCTGCTATTACAGGTGAGAGTGTCCTGTCACATCCTTCATAAATGCAGCAAGCTCCATCATCAAGAAGCTTTTAAGTTAACCTTTTTGGTGGATTCTCTTGCTGGAAGCTTGTTCTCCATCTGCCCTCTCCCCTTGGGTGTTCTGTTTATTTGTACATCTCCCATTGCGTATTGCTTTGTTTTCACAAAGGTGGATAAAGAGATGGCTTCTTAATGCCTCTCCTTTTATAAGTTTGACATGCAGTTAATTCTTTGTTGTTGGTGATTAATCCCCTGGCAGAGCACCCAGAGAAGGGTAATATACAGAGTGATATGGAGAAATCAAAACTGATATTGATTTAGTCTCAATACCAAATCAATGTCAAGGTACATGAATTCTGATCTCTAAAGGCTACAGGATGAAATGCATCCTAGCATTTGAACAGAATTTAACAACTACCTCAGCATCGTGGTATCTTACTACAGAGCTGAATTTCACACGCAGAGAGTGCATGCTTATGTGTGCAACACTCTGCTTTGGGCTTTTAAAGACCATTTCCAAGCACTGCAGAGCCGGACTTTCTCTGGAGTTAGAGAAAGATATGCTGCCTGTGCTAATGCACAGTGAATGAATCAGTGTTCACTCTATAACTTTTTATGTCAGGGAACGTTTCTAGAAAGCAGGTAAGACAGAAGAATTTATCTCCAATCAAGGAAGATGTGAGACACAGTCTGGGAAACAGCTCCATAAGTTCAGAACTTGCCTGGCCTGTTTTTACTTTTAGGTTTTGGAAGTACCCTGACCTCAAGCCACCGTAACCTGAAATTCTTACAACCTTCTAAGGAATGACACGTATGGAATATCCACACTGGCTTAGCATTTCAAACATGCTCAGGTTACTGGACAGTTTCTAATTGACCAACAACAAAAAAAAATCAATAAAAAGAATGTAACCAACTACAAATGCCCATCACCAATATTGTATGTCTGGGAGATAAAAATCATATGCTGTTATTTTCCAGCTTGGTGTTAAGTCAATATCTAAACCAGATGCACTGGTGGCATATGATATTTTGTAGCGAGCTACCCAAATAGATGAATGCTCTTGGTCTCCTTGTAAAAAAGGCACATGGACACTCATCAAGAAAACACTCCCCCTTGTAGAAGGATGTGGAACATGAGCATTCACAGTCAGCTATTCATTACAGAAGCTTCTGAAACTGTGAATAACTTTCACCCACTAGCAGTGATGAGAGGCACAGTGATTTTGCACAGGTGACAGGAGAAAGGATCCCCTGTCCCATTTGTGGAGAGGAACACACTTCCTTCTGGGATGTGGTACATCATTGCAGACGAGTTCAGAGCTTAACTGGATGCATGCATTCTAACAGCAGAAAATAAAAAAATCAGCCAGAGGAAAGATCATCAAAAAATGGTGAGTAAAGTTAGTCCAGGATTTTAATTAAATGACAACAACAGAAGATACCAAAACTGGCATATTTTTGTGGGCAGAGCTATCATTTACAGAAGAAATCCACATTGGACTTTGGGGGATTATGGCAACCAAAATTATTTTTTTGTTTGTTTCCAGTTGTTGAAAGCCAAATGCAATTACATTTTTTAGGAGCTGGGCACTGAAAATTGCCAGCCAACTCTAGGAAATTTTGCTTTGCAGTCAAAGTAGTTTTCTTCAGGCTCCCCATTAAGTCTGAAAAACTTCTAAGTAAAAGCTTCAGTATAAACTTTGCCAGACTAAACTTGCAGAAACAATGACTTGTTGAGTTTGCAATTCATGTGGCTGTTCTTAAGGTTTGAGAGCTCTTCAGACAGCTGTAGCTGGGTGGTCACTACAGGGTCATGATGTCTGAGATCATTTGCAGTCAATGCAGAATCCCTTGCAGTGGATCTCAGAGTTGCAGAACAAAAGACATACTTACTCTCCTGTTAGAGGAAGTTTATATAACTAAGTCAACAGGAAAATACAAGCACAGAATGACTAGAAAGGATCAAGGATAAAATGAACAAACAAATCTACCCTATCACTCCATGACAGTGCATATGCAGACAGTAGTGACTTAGTGCATTCTTCAGAACTTAAGAACCCCAAATGTATGCATGCCAGTGTGGGAGAGATGACTTATGTACACCTTCCTTTTCTACAGACCCCAGCATGGCTCTTTGTGTTGCCCAGGGGCCAGAAACTTCTCTTCAGCAGGCTACTTGCATACGAGTCTTAACATTAAGTATGCCTTCCAGAATTTTTATGTATACCAATGGATGCGAGCAGATCCCTAAAATTAAGAAGATGCTTTGCAGAAATGAGACTGCAGTCATTGGTCAAGAGGATCCACACTGCCACAGACACCCAGGTATCGATACCTGGGGCTTGCTACCTGGGGCTTGAGCAACAACAGCCAGCACTGGCTGCCTGCCTGCCAGGCAGATAGGTAGGATGGAAGGTCCACTTAAGCACTGATTGAGTCTCACAAAATCCAGTTAAGACCACCTCCTCCCTTTTGCCCTTCTTACCTTCCCCTACACTCTTATCCCTCATGATAGAGAAACAGCACTGTAGATTTATGACCCATCAATTATTTTACTGTAAGTCTCTCCACACATTCATAAACATTATCTGTATCATTTCCAAGGTCTTTGTTCTAAAACCTTTGGCATTTCAACCAATTCCAGGCTTTTTTTTTAAGTTTGTTTGAAGTCAGGATTGTCTATTTCTCTGTGTTTTTACAGTGCTGAAGACAATGGGGTTATTCTTGATTTATCATTAGGCACCACCATAACAAATCTAATGATAATGGTATGGACAACCTGCAGCCACCTGCAGATTTGTGAAGTATCATATTGCTACTGCTGATCCCTCTATAACATGGAATAACACCCTCCAACGTCAAAAGTTAGAACAACTTTGTCTGAAAAAATTCATTTGCATCATAACATCTGCACACTGTGTTCTACTCAGAGGGAGAATGTGTTTATGAATGCTGGTGAGGAGCTTACTCACAGATGTGAATATGAATAGGCTGTGCCACGCAGGTAACTTTACTCTGATGTTGTCAGATCTGGTAACTTTGGGTACTGATGATAGCAATCAAGCCTGTTTTACACATGTAATCCTGGGTACCAAAGTCATCCACGTTAACTGAACCAACAGAACTGAGCATGAGTTTTCAATGGTTGTGTGGTCTTTTGCCATAGTTAGAGATATCCAGTCAAGGGAAGATAGAGGACTACAGACCTTTGAGAGGACTGGGATCATCATGAGAGGCTCTAGGGGTGTTTGCCACAGAAAAACATTGTAAATCTGAGGTTATCACTTTGCTATATTTGACAACTTCCCTTTAAAACAAAGCTATCAGTTACAAAGGGCACTTGCAGTAGATGGTGAAGGACCTCAGGTGCTTCTGTTTTGGGGAAGCAGGTGACACGTCAGTCAATGGTCCCTCATTGTCACTGATATCTCTCATTCCACTAAGCATCAGTCCTGATTTGTCTTTCCCCAGATGACACAGTGTCTAGATTTAGATGGTGAGTACACATCTTATCTATCATAAGTCCTATAAATAGTTGTCATATCCATGTACAGTATCTTGTTGGACTATTTACAGCATGATCTGAAGCCCCTTGAAGCCAATGGAAAGGATGCCATTTACCTTACAGGGCTTTGGATCAGGCCATTATAAACTCCTCAACTCTAGGGTATGCGACCACGTTCTTCCAGGCCTATCACAATGCACATGGTGAATCACAGTCTGTAATAGACTTCCATTTGGATCTCCTGCATTTTCTGGCTATGGGTAAATGATCTCAATGGGAGAGAAGAGAAAAAATAAAACAACAAAAATGAATGAAAGCAGGAAGGAACAAGAGTTGGAAGGAGTCAATCTTCTTCTTTGGCACATTTTCCTGCCTATGATAAGGGGAAGATTGAAAATGAAAGAGGATGAAGTGAGAGCAGGTTAGGAGGTATCTGGTGGGAGGCATCAAGCTCTGTGGCTTGAATTCTGTTGTCTGCATTGAAATGCACGGGGTGAGTCTGTTTCCTTACCTTAGTATTTGTTATCTTGTCTTCTACCTCAAAATAGGAACAGAAAATCCTGATGGGGTGTCTACTCTCAGTTGTTCTGCATGGGACATGTACCTGCAGAATTAGGCTATGTAAACTTCCTTCAGCAAAAGCTCTTGCAGCAGATAACATTATGCTTTCTATAGAAGCAGGGAGGAGGGACAAGAAAAATGTTCCAGTTTGGAGGACTGTGTAATGGGCTATTCTGTCACTCCTCTTCCAGTCTTGGCTTACTGATACAACGAGTCAGTCAAGTCAGCATCAATGCTACCTGGGCAATGCCTAAGAACCCTACTAGCTCAGTAAATGATTCTTGTTCTGTACAAACAGAATGGAAGGATGGTTTCAGCTCCAGGCAAATTATAATCCAAATGTAAGTAAGAGCAGTGATTTGGGGAGAAGGTGCAAAAAATGAGACCATTTTGGCCAGCACACTAGCCAGTAGCTCTCATCTTCATCCAGTATGCTGTAGGCAAAGTGAGGGTTTTATGATTGATCTGAAGGAGGTTATAAGGAATATTTTCCCTGGTCATCTTACCATGCACCAATGAAAAAGCAGAGGTGAGCATGCTGCAAAAATCATCATATATCTGTAACTCAGTGTTTTGAAGCAACTTTCACAACTCAACCTCAGTAGGTGAGAAGGAGACAGCTTGGTAATGAGGGAACTGGTACTAGTGCTGTAGGCCACATCTTAGGATGGCACTGTGGGCAGGCAGAAGGGCCCTGAGGAGTCTTATTGGTGGGACCAGGAAGCTGGAGAGACCGTCAATGTCACACTTGTCCCTCTCAGGGTGCAGGAAGAGGAGCCTAAGGTGGGTAGGAAGACTTCTACATAGTTCCTGCAGGCAGCAAGTGTCTAGTGGAGATGCCTCTGCAGGTGTGCATGGGCTCAGCTCCAGCAGATCCAGCCCCAAGTCCACATTCTCACCAGGGCTGGAAACCACTTGGCTTCCTCAATTACCCCTCACCTGGCCTCTAAACCCTGCATTTGGGAAGAGAGAGAAAGGGAGAAGGAAAAGGCAGAAAGGAAGGTAGGGATGTCTGGGGATGAGGAAAAAGAAACAGCAGCGCTGAGACAGGAGAGCCATAAATTTTTACTGCAATTGGTAGCAAGGGATGACTGACAAAACCCAGGATGAACAGGGTAGAGCTGGAGCCAGCTGCAGGTGGAGAAAGGGCATGCAACAGGGTGAACAGCCTGCCTTTCCAGGCCAGGGTGAAAGCTGGCAGAAAGAAAAATCCTCAAAGACACCTCAAGAGGTCAAAAAAAGAGGCCGGGAAGAAGGAGTGGAGGGAAGGGATGCAGGTGGTTCTGGATGCTGTGGAGAAGGGTGTACGAACTCCTTCCCCCAAGGCTGGCAAACCTGCCCTTTCTGAATCGGTTTGTGCCCTAAAGCAGGAGGGTTAACTTCCTTTTCTGGTGCAATCCCAGATAGTCAAACTGCAGATATTATTCATACAAGCATCTAATAAAAGATACAGTGTGGAGCAACTGGAGAAGAGCTCTGGAAGGTGAATGATGTTAATGTTTTTATTAAGGACTGAGCACTGAGTTTTGCTCTTTTTATGCACATTTGTCCTCCAAATGAGACAAGATGAATGACAAGTATAAATGCATGATTCTGTTGGAGGTTGTGCTTCAGCAACCAGGAGAATGCAGGTAGCTGGACACACGCCTTTCTGCATGCACCCCCATTTATCCTTGCTTATGGAGAGGAGATGTCATTCCCTTTACCAGAACCTTAACACATCAGTAATTTTTTTTATTTTGTGCCAAAAAGTGGATGCATATACCTAGCTTCTATGAGTGGGATTTTTCAGGAAGTGGGTGACAGCCCAAACACCTCGGATAAAACCAAGCCAAGCCTGAGGCACTGTACTCAATAGTCATTCTGGAGAATATCAGCTTTTGTTTCTGCAGAACTATGGGGTCTGAGTCTTTGCTGCTCTTCCTGAACCCATACAACCAAAAGGAAAAGGGAGATGACCACAGGAGATGTAGTTCACTGCATTTAATACTGAAGAAGTTACTGGTTCAGCAGCTAGAAGAAAAGAAAGTTCATCTTCAAATGTTTTGGTTTGGTCAGAAACAAGTCTCTTCTTTGGCTTGTTTGTTTTGTTGCTAAAATATTTTTAAAAAATTATTCCAGTTACCGGAAAGCTTTAAGTCAACTGGAAGTACATAATGATGATGAGTGAGTGCTGTCTTAAGCCGACATCTTGGCCACCTACCAGATCTGGGCTCACACCCCCAGGCACTCACCCCAGAAGTGAATGGCTCTCTAGGACTTCTGCTGATGAGGCTTAAATTTGCAAAAATAATGAGCTCCTCCCTGGAGCAGAGCTTACACCTCAGGTAACTCCCCAACCCACCATTCCGTTATGTTCTAGCCACCGAGCTGGAAAAGCAGTCCCTCCCTCCTTGATATATTAGAAAAACTTGGACTGCTTCAGCAAGATGTGTCCCAGTTCGAGTGAAAACAGAACTAATTCTGTTCAGTGATTTTACTTTTCAGTTCAATACTTCTAACTAACTGCACTGTCTGAAG